>RPFO01000065.1:2775910-2915910 GCA_009746045.1 Mesostigma viride
ATAGAGACTTTCGCCAGGTTCCCCCCTTGCTACCCCCCCGAGACTTCCTCCCCCCCCCCCCCCTTCCCCCCCTACCCCCCCCCAATAGAGACTTTCGCCAGGTCTCCCACCTTGCTACCCCCCCCAATAGAGACTTTCGCCAGGTCTCCCCCTTGCTACCCCCCCCCAATAGAGACTTTCGCCAGGTCTCCCACCTTGCTACCCCCCCCCCAATAGAGACTTTCGCCAGGTCTCCCCCCTTGCTACCCCCTCCCAATAGAGAGACTTTCGCCAGCTCTCCCCCTTGCTACCCCCCCAATAGAGACTTTGGCCAGGTCTCCCCCCTTGCTACCCCCCCCCAATAGAGACTTTCGCCAGGTCTCCCCCTTGCTACCCCCCCAATAGAGACTTTCGCCAGCTCTCCCCCCTTGCTACCCCCCCCCAATAGAGACTTTCGCCAGGTCTCCCCACCTTGCACCCCCCCCAATAGAGACTTTCGCCAGGTCTCCCCCCTTGCTACCCCCCCCAATAGAGACTTTCGCCAGGTCTCCCCCTTGCTACCCCCCCCCAATAGAGACTTTCGCCAGGTCTCCCCCTTGCTACCCCCCCCCCAATAGAGACTTTCGCCAGGTCTGCCCCCTTGCTACCCCCCCCCCAATAGAGACTTTCGCCAGGTCTGCCCCCTTGCTACCCCCCCAATAGAGACTTTCGCCAGGTCTCCCACCTTGCTACCCCCCCCCAATAGAGACTTTCGCCAGGTCTCCCCCCTTGCTACCCCCCCCAATAGAGACTTTCGCCAGGTCTCCCACCTTGCTACCCCCCCCCCAATAGAGACTTTCGCCAGGTCTCCCCCTTGCTCCCCCCCCAATAGAGACTTTCGCCAGGTCTCCCACCTTGCTACCCCCCCCCAATAGAGACTTTCGCCAGGTCTCCACCTTGCTACCCCCCCCCAATAGAGACTTTCGCCAGCTCTCCCCCTTGCTACCCCCCCCCAATAGAGACTTTCGCCAGGTCTCCCCCTTGCTACCCCCCCCCCCAATAGAGACTTTCGCCAGGTCTCCCACCTTGCTACCCCCCCCCCAATAGAGACTTTCGCCAGGTCTCCCCCCTTGCTACCCCCCCCAATAGAGACTTTCGCCAGGTCTCCCCTTGCTACCCCCCCCCAATAGAGACTTTCGCCAGTCTGCCCCCTTGCTACCCCCCCCCAATAGAGACTTTCGCCAGGTCTCCCACCTTGCTACCCCCCCCAATAGAGACTTTCGCCAGGTCTCCCACCTTGCTACCCCCCCCCCAATAGAGACTTTCGCCAGGTCTCCCCCCTTGCTACCCCCCCCCAATGAGACTTTCGCCAGCTCTCCCCCTTGCTACCCCCCCCCAATAGAGACTTTCGCCAGCTCTCCCCCCTTGCTACCCCCCCAATAGAGACTTTCGCCAGGTCTCCCACCTTGCTACCCCCCCCAATAGAGACTTTCGCCAGGTCTCCCACCTTGCTACCCCCCCAATAGAGACTTTCGCCAGGTCTGCCCCCTTGCTACCCCCCCCCCAATAGAGACTTTCGCCAGGTCTCCCCCTTGCTACCCCCCCCAATAGAGACTTTCGCCAGGTCTCCCCCTTGCTACCCCCCCCCAATAGAGACTTTCGCCAGTCTCCCCCCTTGCTACCCCCCCCCAATAGAGACTTTCGCCAGGTCTCCCCCCTTGCTACCCCCCCCAATAGAGACTTTCGCCAGGTCTCCCCCCTTGCTACCCCCCCCAATAGAGACTTTCGCCAGGTCTCCCCCCTTGCTACCCCCCCAATAGAGACTTTCGCCAGGTCTCCCCCTTGCTACCCCCCCCCAATAGAGACTTTCGCCAGGTCTCCCCCCTTGCTACCCCCCCCCAATAGAGACTTTCGCCAGGTCTCCCACCTTGCTACCCCCCCCAATAGAGACTTTCGCCAGGTCTCCCCCCTTGCTACCCCCCCCCAATAGAGACTTTCGCCAGGTCTCCCCCCTTGCTACCCCCCCAATAGAGACTTTCGCCAGGTCTCCCCCTTGCTACCCCCCCCCAATAGAGACTTTCGCCAGCTCTCCCCCCTTGCTACCCCCCCCAATAGAGACTTTCGCCAGCTCCCCCCTTGCTACCCCCCCCCCAATAGAGACTTTCGCCAGGTCTCCCACCTTGCTACCCCCCCCAATAGAGACTTTCGCCAGGTCTCCCACCTTGCTACCCCCCCAATAGAGACTTTCGCCAGGTCTGCCCCCTTGCTACCCCCCCCCAATAGAGACTTTCGCCAGGTCTCCCCCCTTGCTACCCCCCCCCAATAGAGACTTTCGCCAGGTCTCCCCCCTTGCTACCCCCCCCCAATAGAGACTTTCGCCAGCTCTCCCCCCTTGCTACCCCCCCCAATAGAGACTTTCGCCAGGTCTCCCCCCTTGCTACCCCCCCCAATAGAGACTTTCGCCAGGTCTCCCCCCTTGCTACCCCCCCCAATAGAGACTTTCGCCAGGTCTCCCCCCTTGCTACCCCCCCCAATAGAGACTTTCGCCAGGTCTCCCCCCTTGCTACCCCCCCCAATAGAGACTTTCGCCAGGTCTCCCCCCTTGCTACCCCCCCCCAATAGAGACTTTCGCCAGGTCTCCCACCTTGCTACCCCCCCCAATAGAGACTTTCCCCAGGTCTCCCCCCTTGCTACCCCCCCCCAATAGAGACTTTCGCCAGGTCTCCCCCCTTGCTACCCCCCCCAATAGAGACTTTCGCCAGGTCTCCCCCCTTGCTACCCCCCCCCAATAGAGACTTTCGCCAGGTCTCCCCCCTTGCTACCCCCCCCAATAGAGACTTTCGCCAGGTCTCCCCCCTTGCTACCCCCCCCAATAGAGACTTTCGCCAGGTCTCCCCCCTTGCTACCCCCCCCAATAGAGACTTTCGCCAGGTCTCCCCCCTTGCTACCCCCCCCCAATAGAGACTTTCGCCAGGTCTCCCCCTTGCTACCCCCCCCCCAATAGAGACTTTCGCCAGGTCTCCCCCCTTGCTACCCCCCCCAATAGAGACTTTCGCCAGCTCTCCCACCTTGCTACCCCCCCCCAATAGAGACTTTCGCCAGGTCTCCCCCCTTGCTACCCCCCCCAATAGAGACTTTCGCCAGCTCTCCCACCTTGCTACCCCCCCCAATAGAGACTTTCGCCAGGTCTGCCCCCTTGCTACCCCCCCCGCCCCCCCCCTTGTTGTCTGATGGGACCCCTTACCCGCCCCCCTTACATTTACCGCTACAGCCATCCCCGCGCTAAGTTACGATTCGAAAGGTTACGGCCCCGCGTTAAGTACGACGCCCACATCATTGGCAGCGTGTATCTGGCCGAAAAAAACTGACTTTGGGCACTCTGATGCTGCAGTTGGATCGGGCTTGAGGAGAGCTGTCGATGGCCGTATAGAAGTCCGTCAGAAGAGGAGGGGGTGGGCTGCTAGCCTATTCTACCGCTAAGGTTACGCCCCCGCGTTCAGTTACGCCCCCGCGTTAAGTTACGACGCCGAGATATTGGCGGCGATCGGAACTTAAGGCGGGGATGACTGTAATTCACCATGGCAAGCCCGCCACCGTCGCATTGCAGTTGGTGTACAAAACCATGGAGAGGTACACGCGCGAACATGAGCGAGATGCTTTGGCCGCACCAGGAAAGCGAGCGCACAGCGGTGAAGCACCGGAGACCGGCGGCGCACTAGGAGTACATGCACGAAAGCACCTCCCCAATGGCAGCGCACTTGGAGCACCGCCATCCACGGTGGAGGGCCATTCCTCCCGGTCGGCCTCACACTAGGGGAGCGAGCACATCACAGCGCACTACGAGACCATATACCAAAAAAACAGCAAGTACACCACATCGCAGCGCAAGCACGCACGCACTTTGTGCTGGCGTCCTCCGCCCACCCCCGCAGCCGTGACTCCATCTGCCGCACCAAATTGGCCTCTCTCTTGGCCTGCAGCGCGACCAGCTCCTTGAGGGGAACCTCGGCGCCGTGGGGCTCCCTCCACAGCCGCGCCAGCGTGGACCCGTCCACCAGGTGGGAGAAGGGCTCCCCGCCCATCATCATCGTGTAGAGCGCACGACCCTCCATCATGTCCTCCAGCGGTGCCTGCCCCTTGTTGTACAGCCGCCGCAAGCGCGGGTCCCCTAGCACCTGGAACGCGCGAGACACGTCCTGAAAGCGCGACATGTCCGGCGTGGAGTCCTTCCCGTCCTCGTGGTCGGGGTGGTACTTGCGCGACAGCTGGCGGGGGGGGGGGGGGGGGCAAGGTGTGAAAGTGGGTGCCGCGGTGCAGGGTATGCGCCCCGGTTCAGTGGTGGTTGACAGGTGGCGGGGAGGACGAGGCACAGGCCAGACACGGGGACCAGAGGATGCCAACCCAGATGCCACCCGCCGACACACGTGAGCGACCAGATGGGGTCACATAAGAGCCCCCCAACGCGAGAAATATTCATGCTGGGCAAGCTGTTGTGCCCATCCCCATCGATTCTAGCAGCACTTGCCTTGACGTAGGCAAACGTGATGTCCCTCGGCGTGGCGGTCGGCGGCAGCGACAGCGCCATGTACAGGTGGATGTCCACCGGGGCCGCCTCATCCAAACCGGGCGCATTCATGATGGCCTTGAGCGGCGCCAGCTGGGTGAGCAGTGCCTCACGATCCGCCAGGTAACGCTTCTCCAGTTTCTGCAGAGGGGGAGGGGGGGGGGGGGGGGGGGGGTGGGGGGGGGGCAGGCAGACAGCGACCACAAGACACGCAGGAGGCCATCATGCAGCGGCCACAAAACAACAGCTGCATAACACGTGGCTGTGTGAGCTAGCTGCCCATAATACCCGATGAGGGAATCTGCCACTCCGGATGAGATGAAAACATCGGAGGTCATGAACATGAGCAATTAGTATTACAATTATGACAAAAGTAAAATGAAAGCGTTTCTGGGAATGACAACATTGGACAGGAGATGAATGAGACTTACTTGGTCAAATTCCGTCTGACCATCCGCCGGCGCCTCTTCTGTGGATGATTCTGATGGGCCAACGATTCCATTCTTAATCCCTGTTCCCATCCTACGAATACCGCCGAGTAATCCTGCGACGGGAAGAACCACAGCGCCCATGACACCCTGCCCGACACCCACCACCATGCCTTTAACACCATCCTCCTTCGCCCCCATTGCAGGCTGTACGAACAAGCCTGTCGCTCCCGCCACGATGCCGGTGCCTATCGCCTTGATTCCATCTCCCATCCCTTCCAACGCGGTCGGCTCCTTCTTTTTGTACATGGTGCACGCAATCAGTGTTTCGCCTACCCAGCTGCAAAAGGAATGTGACTACCAGCGGGATCACCTGCCCCCCCACCACTTGATACAGGTATAATTACAGAATCAGGCAAGGCGTCTACCAAGGAAGCCGTGCAAATAATATCTACAGTAGTAATAACACAGAAAACTCTTCGCAAATTTCGCTGATAAAACGTTATTGAATTACTTTCTTATCTAGAAACCAGCGATTTCGCTTGAGCATGATAGATTACTAAACTTATGCCAATGGAAGGTCTCGGGAATTGCGATGATACCTTGGAAGCAGCACAGCGCGCGAGCTGGTCTGGAATTGCCACGATGCCTCATGCCAGCCAGAAAATGCCAGATCCACGCGTGTACGCACTGCCGAGTCCTGAAGTCCTGACGCACCACATACTACTACTGTACGTCTTGGGACGTTCCCAGACCTCAGTTGTCCTGTCCCAGTGCAGTGTGCCTGAGCAGATGGCAGAATACGCGAAACGACTCAGACTGAGGCTGACGACTGACGAGTGACGACTGACGACTGACGAACCCAGATCTCAGACGTGACAGCAGAAGGGCGATGGCAGACATGCGCTGAGCACAAGCTCCACGTGGACGGGGACTGGGGAGTTCATCATGAGTTCATGACTCATGAGCTGTTGAGCCGTACGCCTACGCTGGCCGGACGGTGGGAACGTGGGAACCTGTGGGAACTGTCCTGATTCTGCCATCTCCGGCTGATAGGCTGGAAAACCTTGAGAAGAAAAAGTTCGGGTAATCTGGTTCTTCTTGCCCCTTTGGACCTTGCACTTAGCCACAGAGCAACTGCGACGTCTCCGTTAAGTAGGCGTATATGTGAGCAATACTAATTGGTGTACATAATAACGCCATCGCCACTGTAGTTGTGAATGCTGAGCTGCGCCCTGTGACGTTTGACTAGTAGGTGCCTATGCAACAGGAAAGTTACGCGGAAAATTGAGACAAGCAGGTGGGACTTACGCTCAATTTGACGAGCAGTTGGGAACCTTGGGGCTGCTTGTGTAGTGACAATTTGGTACAGCTTTGCACAAGTCAGGCGAATATCGAAACTTTTTTGACTATCTTGTATTTGGGAAAGGTGCATGCCGACGAGACCTGAGGCTGGCTTACCAGAGGACTACCTTTTGGGGAAGCTGCAATGGTCTATCTGTTAAGTGCGCGTCAACTTCTGCGAAGGAATAAAACGCGAGATTCTGGCCCGTGTCGTCGCGGCCTGGGCCAGAGCGAGGAGGAGTATTCATAGGAAACCTGCATCCACCTTGTCCAAAGGACGACAGCAGCCAAGCCGCCTGCTGTCTTCTCTACAAAATGCTCAATATTGCTCCTGGGCGCGATGATGTCCGGGGTAGTTGATGCAGTAGATGCACGAAGCGCGAGCGAGAATCCCCTGCGGTGCGAGGCTTGCAGTGTTGCCAAGCGATGGCTTGGCCGGTAACCATCTCGAGCTGCTGAGTGCATGGAACGGTGGATGGCCAGATGCATGGCCCGAGCCAGTCTGGTTTCCTTTTGCGCACTGGCCATCTCGCTGACCTGCTTCCTGGGCGCCATGCAGTGGCGTGCCGTGCTCAAGCGCGAGGTGGACAGCGCCCACCGCGGCAGCAAGCAGTTCGAGCACCTGTACCGTGAGGCGCTGGACCACTCGGCGCAGTGGAAGGAGCAGTTTGACCGCGAGCGCGACAGAGGGCTAATGCTGGCGCGCGAGGCCCAGGACGCGCTGGCCCAGGCGCGCAAGCTGCAGCAGCGGTGCGCGGAGAACGAGCTTCTCATCAACAGCCTGGTGGAGGCGAGGAACAAAGTGGTCAACGAGGCCGCCGCCGCGCAGGCGCTGGCACGGGAGAGGGGCGCTGCGTTGGCGGAATCGAGGAACGAGCACCGGCTGCAAAGGGAGCAGCTGGAGGAGGTGAGGGGGGACCTGCAGGTGGCGCTGGAGGCGTTCCAAGCCCAGAAGGAGGCACTGGAGGCATGCGGCGCGCGCATGGCCAGTGCGCAGGGGGAGTGCGACGCAAGGCTGCGGCGTGTGCGGCAGCAGCAGCGGGAGGAGCAGGACGGCCGCGCGCAGCTGGTGCATGACGCGCACGCGCAGGAGGTGCAGGGGGGGGCGGACATCAACGGGGTCATGCGCATGAGTGACCGGTCAGAGAGCACCGCCACCCATGCGGGCGAGGGAGGTGCCACTGAGACGGATGGCGGCATGAGTGATGGCAGTGGTGCCGATGGTGGCGTGTCGGACGGCAGCATGAGCGAGGAGGCGGGAAAGCTGGTGGTGGAGGACGTGGCGCGGCACGGTAGTGCGCGGCGAGGGTCCGAGATGATCCGCCCGGAAGATCTGCCGCATGTGGCCGAGCACGCCAAGCACTGGCGTGAGCGCGGCGCGGGCCTGAAGAAGGGCCAACATGATGAGGAGATCACGCGAAGGGGGGGAGGGGGGGCGGAGCAGAGGGGGGAGGCCAGGGAGGCGCGGGGCCCAGCGGGTGAGGAGGGGCTCGTGGCGGGCTGGTCTAGGGATCCGGGCGGTGACATGCGCGAGGGGGTGGATGGGCCGGTGGATGGGAACCTGCTGGTGAGGGATGGGGGGGAGGTGGCTGGTGGTGAGGAGGGGGCAGGGGAGGAGGAGGTGGCTGGCCAGGCCAGGCAGTTGCCAGATTCAGGCAGCCAGGAGGGTCATGATGGGAAGGTGGGCAGTGATGAGGGGCAGGATGGTGCGGTGGGCGAGGAGGGCGGCCGGGAGGTGGTGGGCCACCCGCTGGACGAGGAGGTGGGCACGCGGTTGGAGGGGTCGGGGCGTGACGAGGCGGTGCACGGCGCTGGGGTGGAGGCGATTTATGTCTTGCGTGATGGTGAAGTCGTGCGCCAGGATGCTGACATCATGTCCGAGGGAGCTGACGCCATGCGCGATGATGATGATGTCATGCGCGGGGATGCTGATGTCATTCGCGAGGAAGATGATGTCATGCATGAGCACGGAGATGGCTCTACTGGCCTGCATCCGCTTGGGGATGAGGTGGATGCCAGCAACAGCGGTGAGGAGCTGGCAGCGGGCCTGGCGTCGGATGATGCCGGGGACGGCTTGCCTGTTGTGGACTATGGGGACGAAGACGTGCCCGCCGCCATGGGCTGATTGCGCGCCAACATGGGCTGACTACCTGCCGAGATGGGCCGACTATCCTCTGCGACGGGCATGTTTGACGTGACCACTTTGGTGTCGACAGGACTTGATGAGAGTTGGTACGTTGCCTAGGCTAGTTGCTTGCTGTTCACAAGCACCTACACGGCAGCGGCGCGGAGCATGGAAGGAGAGCCCAATGTTTTTTTTTGGAAGAGACAGCCTTGGATGGCTCCTTGATGTCATGTAGGTTGTACGCGCGGTGTATGTATGGGATGTGCTGTAGCGGTTGGACAGTTCGATGGTGCCCTTACACTTGGACAGCTACCACTGGAAGATGTCACCAATTGCTTTAGCAGACATTAAGATTTTTTGTAACTCTTTCTGTCGTGCGCCACATATCTCTTAGTGGCTGCCTGACGAGGCCTGGACGGTGGAATTGGCCTTGGCATTGCAAGGATTTTGACCTTGGTCGGTGTGTCCACTGCCAGAATGGACGGTACCTAGTCCTGTGGCCACTTTGACCAGGGAGGCGATTGGTGCGTAGGAAGCAGATGAAGAAGTTAACTTTTTTCCGGTAGTTACCTTAGAAAGATGACCTGTGTTGCCATGCCTTGGAATCAGGTAAGTAGACATAGGCATTATACATAGCAGGCTCGAGCTACCATTGATTAATTAATTAACTAATGGATGGATGGATCAACAAAACATAGGATGGATGGAACAACTGCTGTGGGTAGGTCATGACAAGCCACGAGCCACGAGCCACGAGGTAGCCATGGCTGACGGCGGAGCTCATAACTTTCACGTTTGGGCACCAAATTCGGCCGTGAATGGTCACTATCGCTTCGTCTTTCTAAGACGCACACGCTGATATATTTTTCCGAAACTAAAACGCAATATTATGACGAGCAAGCAAACGCTCGACTACGCAACGCAGCCTGGCGGCTGCGATGAGCGAAGAAAATTCGCATGCAGCTTCGGCTGCAATTCCGCCCGGCCTGCCAGGCATGCAACGAGCCCACTACTTGAAAGCATTAGTATAGTGCACTCGGCTCCTGCGGCCTCGCCCTCGGCATCGCCAGATCCTATACGCAGTCGCCCAGCAGAACCACGCCCAACTGAACCGCGCTTCCGGCCCCAACCTTTCAAGGTCGACGATCACGACTGGACCGACATGGCTCCAGCAACTGCCAGCAACTCTTCTTTGGGGACTACGCCTCGCTAGCTTAACGACCTGGGCCTCCATCTCCACGACATCAACCGGCCGCCTCATCAACCCCGACGGCAGTCACGGCACCAACTATGCGCCGATACTTTCTGTTCGGGCAAGCCCGCCCCCAAATCCAGCACACCATGATCTCAACTCCCTTCTCAATTGCGCTCTGATGGCGAGATCTGGGCTCCATCCATCTCCGCACCCACACTCCGTTCCATCCTTATTACGGAAGCCCTCCAGCAGCATATGACCCCCCTCGCTGCAGACGTGGCAGCAATGGGCGGCACGCTGGCTACTGAGCTCCCTCACATTTCCACCACCGTCATCTCCACCTCCACCCTCCTCGCCTCCCCCCCCCCCCCCCCCCCACCGCCTCCACTAGCTGCCGACATCAAGGCCCAGCTCCTCGACATCGACCAGCGCATCCACGCCAACGCCATCGCCATTGAGTGCCTGGAAGACACCGCAGGCCTCACCGCCCAGGCGGTGAAGGACATCGCTGCCCAGCCAGCATCTGCTGGCCCGGCCAGCGATGCTCCTTCCACCCAGACCTGGGCGGACAGCCCGCGGACTTGCTCAGTTAAGCAACACACCACGTCCACCACGGCACCACCTCGACCATCGCGGCACAGCTCTTGAAAGCAACAAGCACTCGACCTTCGTGAGGAGGCCGAGCTCGAGAAGCGCAGCCACAACTAATTAATTAGTTAAACTCGTGCCACCGTTGGGGAGCAGCCACAGTTGATGTCATAGTCAAGCACGTCGACCAGCCGGTAGATATGGGACCTCGGAGATGCTTCTCATATTATGGCATTTAGGCGCGACATTTTTGCCCCCGTGCAACTCACTGGTGAGCTGCGGATGCGATCGGCTGTCCGCCTCCCCCGCGCGCGGGGTAAGGCTGGCGCCCGGCCCCCGTGCTCCTCACCTTTAAGTACATGGCGGAGGCCCAGCAACAATGGCGACGCGAGCTATGGCCGACCTGCCTTCAGCTCCGGCAGAGCGCAAGGGGGAAGCGCCGGTATACTGGATCGAGGGGGGCGGTCATCCACGTTGACAACAAGCCCTGCTGGCATGCAGGCACCTCCTGCCACCCCAGCAACCTCAGTCTAGGGAATATATTTAAAAACTTATAATATAAAATTAAAATTAAATTATAACATGCCTCCGTTGGGAGATCATGTAGCACATATTCCTTGATGGGTGGTGGAGTGGAGAGAGCCGCGTAATCGGACTATCCTAACGCTAATCTATCTAGTCTAGAAAAATCCTAACTACCCTACTCATCAAAACGCCTCCTCCTCTTGGGGGTAGGTGGCTTGCCCACAGGGTCGGGCGTGTGAGCCTTGACAATCTTCTGCCACCGCGTCTTGTTCTGCATGGCAGTCCAAAGAAGGGAGAGAGAGTGGATGCAGGGAATATATAACAGTAGTGCACAGATTAGTCAGGCTTAGCCTAGCATGTGGCCTACGCGCATGTGCGCCCATAATGGCCCCCCATGGATGACTGCCTTCAGAATTTAGCCCAGCCATGCCTATAATGGGACCCCCATCAGGATGTTGCTGACAGGATCTTGCTGAACTAAGCCACGCTCTGCCTATGCAGAGAGTCACTCTCTGTTGAGAAGCCATGCCCTAGCTAGCTCTTGTATAGCCATGATGATCTTCCACCCCGGCCATGCCAGGCCTTCATTGAGATCCGAGCCATCATGCATGGTGGTGCAGACCTGTGCCCTAATTGGTGCACCTAGAGCAAGTGCATGTCGTTTACATCCCCACGGTCCTTGCAGGAAGTAGCCCAGAATGCATAAAAAGCCATTTGCCCCTTCTCCTGGATATGTGCTACATATAGTAGCTCCCAACGGAGTTATCAAGGAGACAACCAGCGCAGGGCAGAAATCGGGAGAATCCGGACCATGGTAGCTCGAGCCTGCCGTTATCTTGTCCGCGTGTTCGAGTTGTTCAGGATGATGAAGATGAATGGTGATGGAAATGTGTAGCCTTGTGCATTGAAATTATGGCTGCATGGCTTACGTGTCGCTCGAGCGACTAGATGACCTATAGACTAGGAGTTATGTTCCTAGCTAATTGATTCATCAATTAATGGATGGATGGATGGGGACACGCACTCCTAGCTACCGGTGTAACCTATCTACAACATCAAACCAACTCTATTCTAAGCTCGCTAACCTAGGGGTCCTGTCTACCCCGATGGATGGATGGATCAACAACAAAATTGAAGGGATCGAAATGGTGGCCAGGTGCAGTGCCTTCCGCAGTCTGCACTACTGCCTGTGAACCCTCGTACATGCAGCCGGCAAATTAATTGATTAATTAATTAATTATAGGATCATAACTCCGTTGGGAGTATATGTCGTAGCACATAGCCATGAGAAGGGGCATATGGCTTTTAAAATACACTCTTGCATTGCTACTTCCTGCAGG
This sequence comes from Mesostigma viride, assembly GCA_009746045.1. Classification (NCBI taxonomy): domain Eukaryota; kingdom Viridiplantae; phylum Streptophyta; class Mesostigmatophyceae; order Mesostigmatales; family Mesostigmataceae; genus Mesostigma; species Mesostigma viride. The sequence goes on from RPFO01000065.1 coordinate 2,787,978, forward strand.
TGGGGCAATGTAAACTGCCACATACTCTGGGTGCACAAAGTGCACCTGCCCACCACTGTATTCTGATCAGACACTCCGCAAAGGTGAAAACCTTTGCGTTCAGTGCCGGGCCGCGGAAAACGCGGAAAACGCGATCTGCAAATGAATCCGACCGGAATCGAACTGGGGACCTCTCGCACCAATTTTGCTGACTATAGGACGGACGTCTCCGGTTACCACTGTATATTCAGGCACCTAGGGGCGCCGACAGCTCTAGGAGGGAAGATCATCATGGCTAGACAGTGGCTATAGAGCGTGGCATCTCAGCAGAGAGCAGCTCTCTGCGTGCAGGGCACAGCATAACTAAATAAGCTAGGCATCATCTGGTGTGTGGCACATTATAGGCACACATGTACATGTTTAAATAATGCATAGGCATCAGCTGGTAGAGTGCCTGTAGTGGGCGTACATGTACAAGGCCACGGTGGCTAGGCCTGCATGACTATTCTACAGCCGCTACTACTGCTGTATTCCCCTAAGCTGGGACGTCTGAAGTCGCTCACTTGAACTTGGGCCACTTGAACTCGGGGGTCGCGTGCCAGCCTGCCGGGCTTGTGGCCGACGTAGGTGGCCGGCGGCCGCCCCCTTCCAGTACACCGGCAACCGCTTCGCAACGCGACCCCCAAGGGGAAAATGGGGTTAGCTAGGAAAAAGTTTGGGCTCCCCCGCCGTGGTCTGCCGGCCGGAGCTGGAGGTAAGTCGGCCATAGCTCCTGTCGCCGTTGTTGCTGCGCCAGGGTCAAGTCATCGTCCAGGGTGAAGTGAGTCTTCTCGAGCCGCTAGCTTGGGGCGTCTGAGAAAGGAAATCTTGCCCGCCGCCCGGTGGTGAGAAGAAGCGGGGGCGCCCCTGCCTTACCCCGCGAGCGGGGAACTCAGTAGGCGGTGGGCGACCAGCTTGATCTCACCAAGAAGGCCCATGCGACCAAGGATGTCTCTCTCAAACGCCTGTGCAAGCTTCTCGGAATTCTCACCTTCCTCCATGTCGAAGTTCTTGACGATGACGTTAAGGCTGCGCTTAATTTGCGAGCTCGGCCTCCTCGCGGAGGTCGAGCGTCTGCTGCTGGAGCTGTGCCGCGACGCGGCGGAGGTGGTGGAGGTGGTGTGATGCTTAAGCATGTCCGCCCAGGTCTGGGTGGGCGGAAGGAGCAGTGCCAGCGCCGGGCCAGCGGGGGCTGGCCAGCTTGGCGGCAATGTCCTTCACCGCCTGGGCGGTGATGCCTTCGGTGTTTTGCAGGCACTCGATGGCGATGGCGTTGTCCTTGAGGCGCTGGTTGATGTCGCGAAGCTGGGCGGTGATGGTGTCGGAGGCCGGAGGGGCCGGTTGGTGGCGGTGGAGGAGGCGAGGAGGTTGGAGGTGGCGCGGTGCATGGATCGAGGAGCTAGGCGAGGAGGGCGGAGGTGGCGGTGGAGATGGTACCTGGAGAGGAGGGGGAGCTCGGCAGCCAGCGTGCTGCCCATGGCCGCCACATCTGCAGCGAGGGGGTCCACGTGCTGCTCGAGGGCCTCCTTAAGGAGTGAGCGGATGGAGGATTCGGTCAAGGTGGTGGTGAGGGGCCGCTGGGGGGGCCAGAGGTCCTCAATGGAGCGTCCAAGGAGGGAGAAGAGGGCGAATGTTTGCAGGCGGGGGCGGGGGGCGGAGTGGATGGAGTCGAATGGGCGCCTCTCAAAGAAAGCATTGATCGACGAGGTGACCCTGGTGGAAGAGCTGCTTGCACAGTTCAAGAAGCGAGGCATGCGATCCCCTAAACACGTAGCTCAGGAGCTTGTCGTCAAGCTTGTCAAAAAAGCCGGGCTGGCTGCCGTCAAAGTCAAACTCGTCCCAGCTCGGCGCGGCAGGACGACTGCGCTTGGCCGGGCTCAGGCGACGCTGCGGGCGAGGCGAGCCTGCCCGGGGGCTGGGCGATCACTAGGGCTTGGCTAGTGGCGCCGCTGCCTTCTGGGCCGGAGGGCGAAGCTGCAGCCGGAGCTGCAGACATATTTTCAGGGCTGAGCGCAGCCGCCAGCTAGGCTGCGTTGCGCGGAGGAGCGTTTGCTCGCCATATATTGCGTAATAGCTTCAGCAAATTATATCAGCGTGTGCGTCTTAGAAAGACAAAGCGATAGTGATATTCACAGCCGAATTAATTTGGTGCCCAAACGTGAAAGTTATGAGCTCCGCCGTAAGCCATGGCAACCTCGTGGCTCGTGGCAGGGGACTAAATAATGCTAGGCAAACAAGCTCGTGGCAGGGGACTAAATAATTAATGCTAGGCAAACATGGCCGGCAGCAATAAGTGCTGGTGGCACGCGGTCCAGAGCTAGGATGGCCCAAAGAGCCTCCCAGAGGACCGTGTCAAAAGCCCGTGCCAAAATACAACCATGCAGAAATTACTTACCATAAACTTGTAGGCTGACGCATAGCTTGTAAGGTGAGATGGGCTCAAGCGTTGGCTAAGGCGCTAGCAAATGGCCACAATGAGCCATGGCTGAAAATGCCATCACATAGATAACTCAGACAACTACCCTTGTCCTTCCACGGCGTTGGATCGCCATGCGTCCAGGCATAGTTGTCTCACTTAATAGTATTCCGTGGCATGCCCCATGCGCATGACACGGCATGTACTTACTGACTTACCTATAGGTACACATGTCATCCATGCATGGTCGCATCGGTATTAGGCTTAGCATAGAATTACAGCCAATTAATTAAGTAGTATAGAATTACAGCCAATGGCTTGGGTCTCCAATGGCGTTGTCTGATCAAGCAAGCGCAGTTGGCTTAGAAGAGATTGACTATGATGCTGGTTGTGTACTTGAGATTGACTATCTTTGCTCGACGGAGTACGCGGGTTCAGCAAGACCGCATGTTCTTGACACATGGCATGTTGGGTATACGTGAGCTGCATGACATGTAGCATAGTTGACCATGGCCCTTGAAGACATTGTGGTGAACTGAAGGGCTTATTCCACACACCCAGCCGTGTGAAACAAGGCTGTCTATGGCATCGGATGGATGAGATGGAAACGGAGCTTGGCAGAAAGAACAGTCAGAAGAGATGATTGGTGTAACTAAAACGTTGTTTTAATACGCAAAAGTGAGCCCAACTCCGGCATGCAGGTGGGGTATGCACAAGAGTGATTACGCAAGTTCAGTGACATGTTACAGCTGAGATTACTAGATCACACCGTCAATCTCGATCTTCTGATATGGCAATAACATCAGACCAGAAAGTACATACAATTAAAATCGCGTGTGCATCATCGACGGATCAGATACACGGCTTCGAAAGGTCCGACTAGAGCGCATATGCATGTGTGTTCCATCGAAAAGAGTGTCCTTAGTTTTCCGGATCAAAACAAATGAAAACCTTCAAGTGTCTGGATGCACTCTGTCACCTAGCAAGATTTTTGGCGACCATCCGTAGCGCGCCCTGTACCAATAAGACAACCTGTGCGGTAAAATGGGTCCTTTCTGCTGCGATGGGGGGGGCACGGTGTCTCTATGGTTGGCAGTCTAGGATCCCTTAGTCATCGCAGATATGGTTACTACACCAGCGGCTAATGAATGAGTAAGTCTCTCCCGGAGACGATGACGTTGAGGTTCAACATCGCCAGCAGATCTGCCTTGTAACTAATCGTAAAAACCGCTGGTTGATTAGCTTGCCACAATTAGCAGTGGTACTGTTTCTGGCCCCACCGTCTAGGTCATCTGGTCGCTCTTCACGTAAGCCAACGATAATTTCGATGAACAAGGCTACACATTTCCATCGCCATTCATATTCATCATCCTGAACGACTCGAAAACGCGGAAAAGATAACGGCAGGCTCGACCATGGTCCGGAGTCTCCCGATTTCTGGCCTGCGCTGGTTGTCTCCTTGATACCAAGCGAGGCAAGAACCTTCATGTTTCAGTAGGGAGTGCACACATGTTGTAAACCAGGAAATCAGTCCAATTATTACCGATATTCTACGCAAAGCGCAGGTCCTGGGCATGTCGGAATGCCATAACCAGGAAGACGGGCCAATTCTGACTTCCAGATCGAGTTGCGCTGGCAGTCTTCACCATTGTACTGGCGCATGGCGCGGCGACAGGTATCAGTCGCATGGGCTCGGGGCGGCGCGACGTGGGCGGCTTGACACTCTTTGCTGAACTTCTGCTGCCAAACTACACTGGGAACCGCCCGTTAACGTGGCAAGTTGGTTGTTGGCCGCGGACGATATGGCAGCCAACGGACAGAATTTCCGTCGCAACTCGGCAAGTTAGCAATCGCGTGGGCAGTCTGCCGTCAGAAGGGTAATCGCGACTCTGAAGGGGAGGAGTAATTGGTAGCGTGCATGCATGCTGCTTTGACTGATTGGTAACCCGGAGTTAGCATGGATCTTTGCAAGGTTATTAATCGTCATGTCGGACCCGTATCTGCCGAATTGCCTGAGAATGCGAGTCGCCGACGGAGTAGACGCACTCAACTTTCTCATGGCATCCAACTGAAGGCATTGCATCGCATTGGCGAGAAGGAGCTTGCCGGACTGCGGATTCCGAAATTCAAAGGCACGCCCCTGCATATAGCGGCCACTAGCACCAGGCCTGAGCACTTACCCACGATGAACGGGATGCAACAAGGCGGCGCGCGTGTCTCGGCCAGCACCGACAGTGCTAAGACGAGTGACAAGTCGAGTAAGCTCGTCACCGTGTCGATCGATGATCTGAAATCTAAGACTTTGAAGGCCATTAAGAGCCTGGGGCACAGCAGCGAGGATTCCCAAATTTTACTTGACGTAAGTTATCGCGGCTATCCACACCGGCCAGAAAGTTCCGACAAAACACCACATTTTTCTTGTATCACTACGACGCTCCTCCTCCTGCCGCCCCCCTCCTCCCCTCCCCCCCCAATTCTCATAGAACGATTCCTAGCAAAATACCTGAGTGCGTGCTTGACTTTCGGCGCAGGGGCTTTCTTATGTGTCCTAACCAACCAAGTTTATGATGTGCTTGTGGCCGCTTGGGCTAGGGCTTCTGCTTTCATAACTGCACCGTATCACGTTACTTTTCGTGGACCTCTGTCTCGTACATTTTCCTCGCTGGTAGCGATGCGCATGTTGCAGCAGCACTTGTGGTGCATCATCATATGTGTGATGCACGATGGAGCCTGCGATGCAGGTGGTCGCTGCCCTCGTTGCCCGCTGTGAGCACCGCCCTTTCTTCAGCTGTGAATGGTAGTAACCGTAAAAGCTCATGCACGTCATGTGCCTCTGTCTGCTACGAGTCCTTGCTCATGCTTGGCTACAGGGTACCATCCCCACGCTTTTGTATCCATTGCGGCGTGCAAGTTTGGTCATACCCAATTGCAGGCCATGGTGTATGTTCCCATAAAGTGTCTACGTTTCTTTTTAATAACTGTTTTGCTTGGTAGGACTGTGCCTGCCTGGCGCGTTGAGCATGTGCCCAGTTCCCTCGGTCGGTCGCTATTTACTTGGCTGGGGTCTGTCTTTGCCTGTGAGCCTTTTCACCTCCGTCAGCCTTTGCTTATGTATGACTGCTCTGCCTGCTATATCCCCACCTGCCTGTCTGCTTATTTATGACTGCTCTGTCTGCTATATCCCGACCTGCCTCTCTGCGGCTACACCTTTCCCTTGGCGAAATCCAGCAGGGCACGCGGCGGTTCCCTGACCCTCGCTGACCCCTGCTTCAATGCATGCGTGTGCGTGGTGTTACCTAAAATGCCCCGTTGTGGTGCCCATGTCCTCTGGCTGCCCTTGTTGTGCACACGCCCCGTTGTTGCTGTGGTGGTGGTGGTGCTGCTGCGCCCGCCTCGTCGCGCTTGTTGGGATGGTGCGCGGCGCCACCAGGTGATGATGTACGCACAGCTGCGCGGCAACAACCAGGGCATCATCAAGGTGGTCAGCAACGGCGTCAACCGCGACCCAAAGGCGCGGCCCATCGCCGTCGAGCACGAGACGCGCCTGTCCGCGCGGCTGGACGGCGGCGGCAACCCCGGCATGGTGGTGGTCCACCGGGCGGTGGAGCTGGCGGTGGACAAGGCCGCACGAAACGGGTTCGGCATCGTGGGCACCCACGGGACGTGCACCAGCACGGGGGCGCTCGGGTACGGGGGGTGGCAGCAGGGGTGGGGGTGGTTGGCGATGGAAGTAGGCACGGTGGAGTAGGGGTGGGGGTGGGTGGGTGCGATGGCAGTAAGCATGGTGGAGTACGGATGCTAGCGCTAAGAGCAGGCACATTTGCAGGGGATGGCAAGTACCCAGGTACAGGGTAGAGGGTTCGGATGGTCAGCCGACGTGCCACAATTACATCGCACATGGGCACTGCATGTGATTGGCAAAATTATCGTTATTCGAAGTATTACATCCAGTAAGGTATGCATGGGTGAAAGTTGTTTGGCATGATGTGTTGCTCGCCATGTCCTGCCCCGTCTCTGCTTCTGTCGTGGGCTACGGCCTGTGGGGGAAGGGGGGTGGGGGTGCTGGGCACCACGGGCTGGGCTGCTCGTGTGCTGGCGCCCGCGGCCATGTCCAATCTGCCACCCTCTGCCTACCGCGCACACTTTTTCTCTACCCCTGCCACGCTCGCCCACCCCCCTCCACCCCCACCCACCCACCCCCCGCCCCCACTGCGCGCAGCTACTACTGCAACAAGATCGCGTCGCGGGGGCTGGTGGCGCTCGTGCTGGCGCAGTCCCCCGAGTTCGTGGCGCCCTACGGGGCGGCACAGGCCATCTTTGGCACCAACCCGATCGCATTCGGCATCCCCAAGCCGCAGGGGGGCGCGCTCGTGATGGACATGGCCACGTCCGCCTACACACTCTTCGGTACGCACTCGCACGCATGCCTCACGTACGCGCGCCCAGCAGGGTGTTGGTTGTCCGCACACTTGCAGCACAGGGAGTGCTTTGTTGTGTGGTGCCGGCACCGGCTAGCCATTATCATGACAACATTGCTGTCTTATGTTTGTAAATCGTGATCCAAGGCCACATCCCGAGTTGTCTTAACTTCTTTGTGGGAACGCGTAGGGCATCCGGGGCCCGGTCCTTCTACGCTGCGAAGATCCCCCCCCCGTGCTCCCAATGATTCTTCTACTCCTGTTACAGCCAACCCCAATGATTCTTCTACTCCTGTTACAGCCAACCCCAATGATTCTTCTTCTCCTGTTACAGCCAACCCTAATGATTCTTCTTCTCCTGTTACAGCCAACCCCAATGATTCTTCTTCTCCTGTTACAGCCAACCCCAATGATTCTTCTTCTCCTGTTACAGCCAACCCTAATGATTCTTCTTCTCCTGTTACAGCCAACCCCAATGATTCTTCTTCTCCTGTTACAGCCAACCCCAATGATTCTTCTTCTCCTGTTACAGCCAACCGTACCCCCACAGGTGCACCGCCTGCCTATGAATCAAGTAAGCAGGATACACTAGCCATTGCGCTGGGGATGCGACTCCCGCGCCATGTAGACAAGCTGCAAGCGGTCCGCATTCCCGCTCCCCTTGCTGGTGTTCGGAGTGCTCACTGAGAGAGCGCGTGTGTTAGTGCGGTCAATGCTAGGGTGGTCAACTCTAGGGCGGGGTTGCCGGCTGCTGCATGTCACACCCTTGACCTGCCTGTTCATGCACTTATCATCTCATGCCGCACACTCCGTAGCCGCACGCCCCTCTCCCCCGCCCCCCTCCCAGGCCTGCACGAGGCAAAGACGGCTGGGCGTGACATCCCCTATGGCGTCGCACAGGACGCGAGTGGGGCCATCACGACGGACCCAGCGGCCGCGCTCAACGGTGAGTTAGCGGCAGGCGAGATGGGGGGGGGCTGGTAAGGGGATAAGGGGATCGGCGAGATGGGTGAGAAGAGGGTAGGGGGGGGCCGAGCGGGGGGGTGCAGAGAAGTAAGGGGGACAGATGCAGTCGTGGGAGCATGCAGGATGGAGTTGTTGCGCACTTGTCGTCCTTTGTTGCTCGGTAGACCTGTCTCATGCCCGATCTGGGAAGATGACCAGTTACAAAATACTACGATGAAGTTTGTCTTATTGTGGCGATTGGGAGCACCAACGGGGGCTGCAACCTTTCCTCTGGACGTGTCCCACCCGCTCACCTCGGCGTGCACCTGTCCCCGTCACACTTGCTGCCCGCACCTAGTCATGGCATCTGCTAACAGCATCAATCTATGGTCATGCCCCCCCCACAACCGGCACATTCATCATCCTGCCCTGTTCCCCTTGCCAGGTGGCGCGATACGCGTGTTTGACGGCTCGTACAAGGGCTCCAACCTGTCACTGATGGTTGAGATTTTGGCCGGCCCACTGGTGGGCGCGGCGGTGGCCGACAAGCTGGAGGAGCGCAACTGGGGGAACCTGGTCATCGTCATTGACCCGGTAAGACGGCCACTCCTGATATAGTTGGGCTGCTCTGCTTGTGAGCCTGTCTTTGCCAGCCAACTGGTCACTCTTGCTTTGCATTGTGTGGGTTGATAATCGTGATGTCGTGGCATTGCACACCTGGTGGTTATTCTGGTGCATTGCACAGGTGGTTCCGGGCCGTGTGCGTTGATGGTGTTATTGGCCTGCCACCATTTGCCCTGCATGTGTGTGTGCATGTGTGGGGGCGGGGCAAGGGGGGAATCGCTAAACAAGATATTCTGACGGTTGGCCACCCCTTGCCCCCATGTAATTGTCCGGGTGTGGAACCGCATGCCCGCTTGTGTGTGCGCGCGCGTTTATCCCTGTGCTGATGGTCTGCCACCTCTTCCCTGCACCGGTGCATGCGTGGGTGTGCGCGCAGGACATGCTGGGCATTGCCGACTTCCAGCAGCGCGTGCAGCGCGTGCTGGACCGCGTGAAGGGTGCCGCCAAGCTGCCAGGTGTCACCGAGATCACCCTGCCAGGGGAGAACGGGGACCGGCTGGCGCGCTCGTACGAGGCGGCCGGATCGCTGCCCGTGGAGGCCAAGATGTGGACCAAGATCGAGGTGAGGAGCTATCAATTAATTAATTAAGTAATTAGGAACATAACTCCGTTGGGAGTATATGTAGCACATAGCCCAGAGAAGGGGCATATGGCCTATAATACATTCTAAGCTACTTCCTGCAAGGGTGGAAATGTAAACGACACTTGCTCTAGGTGCCCCAGGGCACCTGCAGCCCCATGATCTATCAAGCTATGCCCAGCTAAGGGGGAGCCTGTCATGGGGGGGAAGATCAGCATAGCTATACAAAAGCTAGAGCGTGGCATCTCAGCAGAGAGCAGCTCTCTGCATGGGCACGGCATAACTAAATAAAGCTAGGCATCATCTGGAGTGTGGCACATCATAGGCACACATGTACATGACTAAAAATGCTAGGCATCAGCTGGTATAGTGCCTGTAGTAGGCGGGCATGTACAAGGCCACGGTCTACCTATTCTACACTACTGCTGCTGTATTCCCCTAAGCTGGGGCGCTATGGGTAGGGTGTGGGCCAAGATGGAGGTGAGGAGGGATGGGCGCGGTGAGGCCACGGTGTGGGCCAAGTTCGAGTTAAAGGGGTGTGGGGAGTTTGGATACTGGTCAAGATCCAAGAGGGGAGGATGGGCAAGGTCGAGGTGGGGGCGCAGGGGGGGGTTGCACGATTGAGGTTGCCTGGGGGGCGTATATGGAGGCAAGCGTGAGGTGAGGGGGGGGAGGGGCAATGTGGGCCAACATGAAGAGTTGGCGAGTGGGGGAGGTGATAAGAGCAAGGTGTCAGGCAGGGGGTGATGATTAGCATGACCATAAGTTCTCGGGTGAGTGCCGCCATGGCACACCCTGGACGCATTGTGCATACTTGTGGGTCCTGGCGATGCATCCCACAGGCAAGGTAGGCCTGCAGCTGCTTGGCATGGCAGCCACCGAGTGCCTGTGTCCAAGTGCCGTGTGTTAATGTGCAAGGCACGATGGGCCAGTTTCCTGGCAGCCAGGCACGTTGGCTGGCCACAAGGCATGCTCGTGTGTGTGGATCCATCCAGGGGGTGTAGCCAGTTCCGGTTTGTAGATTTACAGGTGTGGTGGAGGCAGGAGTGGTGCGGCTTGGACTTCCTTGGTGGGGGGAGGCGCATACATTTGCGTCAGAGCGCAGGGCGTCCACAGCTGCCAATGTCATACCTGGCGCGTCGTAGTACAAACGTGCCTCCAACGTGCCTTAGTGCAGTCATAATAAACTCCCTTTCCCACCATTTCCCTTCCCCCTTTCCGGCTCCCCCTTTTCCTTTCTCGCTCATCCTCGCGCTCACCCGCAGGAGATGGCAGCCGCCTACGATGCGGCGCAGGCCTCGGGTCTTTCCTCCCGTGCGGGTGCCGCCGGTGCCGGCCTGAAGATGTCCACGCGCCTAGTCCACCCTCCCGACGAGATCCTCAAGGACCCGTACGGCGCGACAAACCCCCCACTGTACCAGACGGCCACGTTTGCCCAGCCAAGTGCGACCGAGTTTGGTGACTACGACTACACGCGCAGCGGCAACCCGACGCGGGCGATATTGGAGGTGCAGATGGCGCAGCTGGATGGCGGTGTGCGCGGGTTCGCATACGCGTCCGGCATGGTGAGCGCAGGGGGGGGGGGGGGCTAAGCGAGAGCTTGCAAGGGGGCAGGCTTGGTGCTTGGGTGCTGGCACACCGTGCGCACCGGCAGACGCATGCAGGTATAGCTGCACGCGGCATTGGTGGCATGGCCTAAAGCGCAGCCGCTTGCGGTTCTCGTTATCCACACAGCAGCGCTGTTTCTCACCAAGGGCCACGCATGTTCCTCGGTGCCCGCTCCATGGATTCTCTGTATCACCCGTGATGCTACTATAGCTCGTGATGCTACTGTAGCTCGTGATGCTACTATTGCCCATGATGCTACAAAAGCTCGTGATGCTACTATAGCTCGTGATGCTACTAGCACCCGTGATGCTACTATAGCCCGTGATGCTACTATGGCCTATGATGCTGCTGTTGTCCATGATGCTGCTGTTGTCCATGATGATACTAATGCCCATGATGGTAATGATGCTTACTCCTACGCGGTTCAGGCAACCGTTTTCGGTTCACCATTCAAGATCCACAGATTCCCCTCCGCGCACCGTCTGCGTTCCAGCGGGGCCCTAGCTGGGAAAGGGGAGGTTTTCTCCCTTTGTCATGTAGTGGAGGGTATCGGCAGGGCTGCTAGCGCAGGGTGGTTGCGGTTGCTTGCTATGCTCTCTCTGTCGGTGCGATCTCAAGCGTCAGGCCATGGATCGTGCTGTCTCCGTCGCATGAGGAGGGTGGCGGCCGGCTGGCCTGGCCTTGTGCCCGCTGCTGGCTTGGTTGGGGTCATGCCCAGTTGGCGGGTCGGGGTTCTGTGCGCTGCTGCCAGACTTGTGGACCAGGTGAGGCATGACATGTTAGAGGAACAGGGTGTCATGCTGTTCTGGAATATGCCACGAGCCATGCATCGCGGCGATGGTGCCCTGTGTTGTGCCTCCCGCAGCGCTGATGATTGCACTCATGATCACCTTGGAACGCTTCCCTTGTAATCTCTGCTCACCTACGCACTCACCGGCTACTCCGTGCGTGTGTTGGCTGGCATCGCCCCAACCCGCAGGCGGCACTGACGGCCGTCACCCGCCTTGTAAAGTCAGGGCAGACCATCCTCGCGGGCGATGACATCTACGGCGGCACATCGCGCCTGCTGATGCGCATATTGCCCAAGCAGGGCATCCAAGTGGTCAACACGGACATGAGTGACACGGGGGCCGCGCTGCGCTGCCTGCGCGAGCTCAAGGACGTGCGGCTGGTGATTTTGGAGAGCCCCACCAACCCGCGGCTGCAGATCACCGACATCGCAGCCATCACCAAGGCCGCACATGAGGTGAGGGGGTGTGGGGGGGGGGGGGGCGCCTCTGGCGGGTGTTTTTTTTGGTGGGCTAACCCAGTGGGATGGGGGAGGGGTGAGATGCACCATCATCATGTCTACGTTAGACACAATGTGCGTGCGGATCATGCACACGGTGGGCACAAGGTGAGCATGTTGGCCTGCCCCCACATTCTTTCCGAGAAACGCCTGCCTGGGCATGGCACAGTTTGTGCGGTGGTGTAGTCGCCGCCAAATGAAACTCTACCCTCATCAGGCACATTACTCTTCAATGCACAGTCAGGTTCACAGCTGGCAACATAGGGTAAGGGAGCCTTGACTCTTCAAGAGCGCTATATTGGGTTGACTTCTCAAAAGTCCAGTTTCTGTTGTTGTCATATCGTGATGGTGCAAGCGCATGGATAGTCCGCAGCTAATGCTGTTTGCTGCCTGTTTGCCGACCATGGACCCCCATCATGCACCCACTGCCCTCCCCTCCCCCTGTCTGCGTGCCTTGTGCCAGGTGGGCGCGCTGGTGGTGGTGGACAACTCAGTGATGGCACCCGTCTTCCAACAGCCGCTCGCGCTAGGGGCCGACATTGTGATGACGTCATCCACCAAGTTCATCTCGGGCCAGAGCGACCACACAGGCGGCATCCTGACAGTGCGTGACCCTGCACTCGCGGACGAGCTGTACCTGCACCAGAATGCCGAGGGTTCACACCTGGGACCGTTTGACTGCTGGCTGGCGCTGCGTGGCATCAAGACCATGGCGCTGCGCATGGAGAAGCAGCAGGCCAACGCGCAGAAGATGGCCGAGTGGCTGGCGGCGCACCCACTGGTCAAGCGCGTCAACTACCCGGGCCTGCCATCCCACCCTGGCTACGCGCTGCACCAACGGCAAGCCACCGGCGCGGGGTCTATCCTTTCCTTCACGACCGACAACTTGGAGCTGTCCAAGCATGTGGTGGAGAACACGCAGCTGTTCAAGATCACTGTGTCGTTCGGCAACGTGACCTCCCTCATCTCGCTCCCCTGCTTCATGTCGCACGCGTCCATCCCCGCCGAGGTGCGCAAGGCGCGCGGGCTACCCGACGACCTCGTTCGCATCAGCGTGGGCATCGAGGACGCGGAAGACTTGCTGGCCGACCTGGACGCCGCCTTCAACGGCTGGGCGGCGGCCGAGGGGGTGGACATTGCCGCGTTGCGCCAGGCAAAGGGCAGCCTGAATGGGCGCATTGCAGACTTGTCTAACGCACCAAGAGACCAGTTGCTGGCGCGATTGGCAGCTTTGGAAGACTTTTACGAGGCACATGGGAAAGTCCGCTAAACTGTTGTAATTTGACCTCGGTAGCTGTTCTCAACGAGCCAGCTGTGTTTATATTATATAACAATTGGAATGGCGAAAATTTATGCGCATGAGTGCCGTGGGGCTAGCTACTGGCAAGCATGATGCACATGGGTCATGAATGCTGCATTTGGTCACGCGAGTTTTCTGCACATGTGTGCCGGCCTGTCAACAATTATGCTACCTGGGTGATGTTTATCATGCATGTGCTGTGATAGGTCTCTAATTCGGACAACCTAGCTATGGAGGCAATGCAGGGTTTGGAGCTAGGGTACACCCTATACAGGTATTCCAGTACAGTTCGTGTAAGGATCGATCGAGCTGCAATCAATGTAACGTTATATAAACAACACGTGTGATAGCCATGGCTGACGGCGGAGCTCATAACCCTGGTCCCGCCCTAGGTGCTGGAATACATAGTACAAGTTAATCACAAAAGCTGATCAATTCATTGGGCACCCGCCTACTACAGGCACTATACCAGCTGAGGCCTAGCATTTTTAGTCATGTACATGTGTGCCTATATATGCTGAGCCACACTCCAGATGATGCCTAGCTTTATTTCATTATGCAGTGCCCATGCAGGGAGTCACTCTATGCTGAGAAGCCATGCCCTAGCTCTTGTCTAGCTGTGCTGATCTTCCCCCCCATGACAGGCTCCCCCTTAGCTGGGCATAGCTTGATAGATCATGGAGCTGCAGGTGTACGTCCTGGGGCACCTAGAGCAAGGGTCGTTTACATTCCCACCCTTGCAGGAAGTAGCTTAGAATGTATTATAGGCTCATATCAAGGAGACAACCAGCGCAGGCCAGAAATCGGGAGAATCCAGACCATGGTAGCTCGAGCCTGCCGTTATCTTGTCCGCGTGTTCGAGTCGTTCAGGATGATGAAGATGAATGGTGATGGAAATGTGTATCCTTGTGCATTGAAATAATGGCTGGCTGACGTGCATGTAGAGCGACTAGACGGACCTAGACGGTGGGGGCGGAAACAGCATGCTTGATCAGGGCGTGTGTTTCGAGCCTAACTGGCCGGGAGTGTCTAGTTGTGAGCACCATTGCTGCGATCGCTCTCCCACCATTTACGGGGAAATACCCGCAAATGGAAAACCACTGAAAAGGTCTAGCTAGTCAGTCATCACGTTAGCCATGCCATGATTCCAATTTTTCAGCCACTGAGGGCCATTCACACCACACGCTAACCGTTATCGTGGGATATGCACCACATGCGGGTCGAGCTCAGGCGGAACGTCAGGCCTTCTTCGACGCTCTCAAGGAGGAGGAGGCCAACATCCCAGCTCGGCACTTCCTGGTTATGCTGCTTGACGCCAACGCCACGCTGCCAGTTGGCACTGGGGGCGCTCAGTATTCCCCACCCAACACGACAGCCAACGGTAACACGCCTTTATTTGCGAATCTGCTGGCAGAATCTGCGCTGGTTGCATGCAATGCTTCTTTCGCACGCCCCGCTGAGCAGCTGGCCACCTTTTTTGGGCCGTCGGATCGGGTGGTGTGCCTTGATTATGTCTGCGTACGTCGGGCTCAGCGCCCCTCAGTTGTCGATGCTCGCGTCCTGCAAGATTCTGTCAGCACAGTGGAATCTGATCATCGTCTCGTGCTCGCTCGCATCAGATTGCGGTTTCCTGGGGTGAAACCGTCGCGACAGCTGGCACCTCAGCCAGATCTGAAAGTGCTCCGGATTGTGCTGAAGGATCGATGCCGACAAGATGTCAGCAGCAGAGCAGGCCGCTATCGGTCGCACAGGGATGATTTCCTGGCCGTATTCGACGCCGGGGGCAGCCGACAGCAGTTACACGCCATTCCGCCGCCGGGCCGGATATTTCAGTGATCCTCCGTGGTGTCGCCGCCAAGTATCGCCTGGCTGCCCGCACCCTCCCCACCTTGCCTCCGCGTCGGCAGCTTGCTGTCAGTCCACCGTCACGCACCGACAGTGGTCGCCGCCAGGCAGATGCTCCGCCGCAACAGAGATCCAATCGCCAAATTAACCTGGGCTGCAAGCAGCTCTGAGGGCCGCCTACGAGCAGGCTGAGAAGGCAGATGCTCAGGCAGCTCAGCAGATGGTCAAGGACCTGCGCAGCTGCCAGCAGAAGCACGACGGCAAGGGGGCCTGGTTCTGGTACAAGCCGCCTCGGGCACCCGGACGGTCTCGGCCGGCCCCACCGCCACGACGTCCCTGGCGCCCCAGCCAAGCGGCTTCGTACCTGGGCCACGGCCACGGCCGAGGTCGTGGGGACAGCTGCGCCGCCCCCACCCCTGCTCCCAGCCGCCGCCGCCCGCCCGGCCGCCCTGGCCGGCCCCGCTGGGCCCCCTGCCCCGCCTAGGTCAGCGGCGGACTACCTAGTCCCCCCGCTGGTCGGCCCACTTGGCGACCCGTCTGACATGCCTCCTTTCACCTCTCGCGAGGTCACGGAGGCGGTCCAGCGCCTGCGTTATGACGCAGCCACCGGCTCTGACGAGATTCCGGCCGCAGTTGTAAAACTTGCAGCCGAATTCGAGGACACAGGTGTTATGCTGCTCTTCCGGGACATCTGCAACCGCCTTCTGCTGTCGTCGCAACCACCTCCAGCGGCCTGGCAACACAGTTTTCGCACGATGCTGTACAAGAACAAGGGGTCGCCTGCCGACCCCGGCAACTACAGAGGGGTGTGCATTCAAAGTGCCCCCCTCAAGCTTCTTATGCGGCTCATCCTGAACCGCCTGCGCACGGCCCTGGACGGTCACCTCAGCGAGACTCAGCACGGCTTCCGTTCAGGTCGCAACACAGTACAGGCGCTCTTCGCTACTCGCCGACTGGTGGAGGAACTGCAACGCCTTCAGCCTGGTGAGTCCCCTTTGCACCTTGTGCTGGTGGACTTCATCAAAGCCTTCGATTCGGTTTTCTGGCCTGCGCTTTGGGACATCCTCGAGTTGTTCCGGATCCCCCGCCCCCTGATTGCTGTCATCCGCAACCTGTATGAAGGGTCCACCACTTCGGTGCGCACTTCTTACGGGACCACGCCCCCATGCCCTTTACAGAAGGGTGTGTGGCAGGGCTGCGTGCTGTCGCCCTACCTGTTCATTATTGTTGTCGAATACGTAATGATTCAGGCGCGCAAGCGATTTGCCCGCATCGTGGGCAGGGAACCAGGAGTGCAGGTTGCTAACAAATTCTGGCATGGCGGTGCGGACACGGAGATTCGGCTAGCAGACATCATTTACGCAGACGACACCACCCTCTTCGAGGACACTGAGCACGTGCAGACATGGCTTGACTGCCTGGCTCTCGAGGCCCGTGCAGTGGGGCTTGAGGTCAGCAAGAAGACAGAGGCCCTGGCGGTTGGGCTCACCAACTCAGCGCCGCCCCTCTATCTCCTAGACGGCTCTCGAGTCCTGTATCGGGACCGCGTTAAGCTGCTGGGCAGCCTGCTCCCCAGCTGCGAGGTTGATGTGGACCATCGCATCTCCCTCGCCTGGCACGCTTTACGCCAGTACCGGGCCCTGTGGCGCAAGCCCCTGGGCAAGATCGAGAAACAGGACCTGTTCAAGGTCCTCGTCCTTCCTGTTCTCACGTATGGCGCCGAGACGTGGACCCTCACCGCCGACCTGGCCCGCAAGCTGGACGGCGCGGTCACCAGCATGCTGCGTTCCATTTTCAGAGTAGGATATGCTGCTCATGTCCGCAATGAGGACCTGTACCAGGGCATGCCCTATATCACCAGCACCATTAAGCAACGCCGCCTGCAGCTAGTAGGGCACCTAGCTCGCACCAACCAGGTAGACACCTCACGTGGCCCCCCCGCAGGACTGCGACCAGCCCAGCCTGGCCGGCACCTCCTGACGTGGGCTGGGCCCAGTGATGTTAGACGCCGCAAGGCCCGCACCTTCAAGGAACAGCTAGTCTAGGACATGGGGGGCCTAGGCCTCTCCGTGATTTGGAAGAAGATGATGGACAAGGCCAAGTGGGCCCAGGTCATAGAGGACAACGAGCCCCCCCCAGTGGGGAAGCGCCCGCGTGTGCAATCCCGCGGGAGGCACGCCAGATAGCTCCCCCTAGGGCAGCGTGCGGCTGCCTAGATAGATGTTGTAGTTAGAATGCTGTTAGATAGATGTAGTATGTAGCCAATGTAGATAGATTATACCGGTAGGAATGTTTGCACCCATCCATCCATCCATCGGGGTTAATGCTCCGTGACTCCCCAACGGGAGCACGAGTCTAATTAATTAATTAATTAATGATTCCAAACGTCCATGAACTGCACACGGTGCAACTTTAGGCAAAAAGCCGGAGGACAGCACTTTCAAATGGGCGGCAGGAACCAAAAGCCCGCGTATGCCAGATCGAAAACATCGTGTTGCTGCAGCGACGCGACGATGTGGACAACAAATCCATGCAGTGCCAAGCTCCGAACGGCCGCCAAGGAGGATAGGCGCATATGCCCCCGATATTCACAGCCACGAGCCACGAGCCACGAGGTAGCCATGGCTGACGGCGGAGCTCATAACTTTCACGTTTGAGCACCGAATTTAGTCGTGAATATCACAATCGCTTCGTCTTTCTAAGACGCACATGCTGATATAATTTTCCGACGCTATTACGCAATATACGATGAGCAAACGCCCATCGACGCAACGCAGCCTGACGGCTGCGCTCGGCAATGAAAATACGTCTGCAGCTCCGGCTGCAGCTTCGCCATCAGGTCCGGCAGGCGGCAGTGACACTAGTCACGCACTGGTAGTCGCCCAGCACCCTCCCGGGCTTCCTGCCTCGCCCTCAGCCTCGCCTGATCCCAAGCGCAGTCGCTCAGACGAACCTGGCTGGTCTGAGCGAGAAATTGACGTTGATCGGCTTTTTGCCACCTTCGACATCAACAGGCTTGCCTTTTTCGAAATTCATTGCTCCAAGTTACTGGAGCTCGTGTTTTACGGGTCCCACGCCTCACTGCTGGCCCTGTGCAAGCAGTTCCATTCCAGAACCCACCTTTTCCGCAACGGAGCTGACGGCCGGTTTTCCGAACGCCCAGCTGACGCCCCTACCTCGGCCAATATGGCCGGCTGGCCTCGCCCCCGCCTTCAGCTCGCAGCTCTCTTTACCATCACTCAGCGCTCGGCCTTCGACCTTTTGCAACCCTGCCCCGTTACCGAATCCACCTTCCTCCGCCACCTCCACGACGCCTTCTCACAGCACGTGTCGCCCATTGCTGCCAATGTGCGCACGCTGGCTGCTGAGCTCCCCACCATCCCCACCGCCACCGCCGCCCTCCTCGCCTCCACCCCCCCCCCTCCGCCTCCACCGACTCCATCACCGCCCAGCTCCGCGACATCGACCAGCGTCTTAAGGATAACGCCATCGCTATCGAGGTTCTGCAGAACACCGCAGGCCTCACCGCCCAGGCGGTGAAGGACATTGCCGCCAAGCCAGCCCCGGCTGGCCTGGTCGGCGATGCTCCTCCCATCACCACCTGGGCGGACATGCTTAAGCAACACACCACCTCCACCACCTCCGCCGTCGCAGCCCAGCTCCAACGGCAGACGCTTGACCTCCGCGAGGAGGCCGAGCTCGCCAAGCGCAGCCTTAACGTCATTGTCAAGAATCTCAAGATGGAGGAAGGTGAGAATTCCGAGAAGCTTGCGCGTGCTTTTGAGAGAGAAATCCTTGATCGCATGGGCCTTACTGGTGAGATCGATCGAGCTGGCCGCCCACCGCCTTCCCCGCGCGCGGGGTAAGGCAGGGCCGCCCCCGCTCCTTCTCACCTTTAAGACCCCGGCGGACAAGATTTCTTTTCTCAGACGCCGCAAGCGGCTCGCGAAGACTCTCTTCACCCTTGATGACGACCTGACCCTGGCGCAGCAACAACGGCGACGGGAGCTATGGCCGATCTACCTCCAGCTCCGGCAGACCAAGGCGGGCCAGCCGGTGTACTGGAAGGGGGCGGCCATCTACGTCGGCCACAAGCCCTGGCAGGCGACCACCCCCCCCCCCGCGGCCCCAGCGACTCCAGACGCCCCAGCTTAGGGGAATACAGCAGTAGTAGTGTAGAATAGATAGACCGTGGCCATGTACATGTACGCCTCCTAGAGGCACTATCCCAGCTAAGCCACGCGCTTTATTTAATCATGTACATGTGTGCCTATGATGAGCCACACTCCAGATGATGCCTAGCTTTATTTAGTTATGTTGAGCCCATGCAGGGAGTCACTCTCTGCTGAGAGCCACGCTTTAGCCTTTGCATAGCTATGCTGATCTTCCCCCCCAT
Organism: Mesostigma viride; assembly: GCA_009746045.1. Taxonomy (NCBI): domain Eukaryota; kingdom Viridiplantae; phylum Streptophyta; class Mesostigmatophyceae; order Mesostigmatales; family Mesostigmataceae; genus Mesostigma; species Mesostigma viride. The sequence continues at coordinate 2,807,416 of RPFO01000065.1, forward strand.
GACAGGCTCCCCCTTCGCTGGGCATAGCTTGAAGATCATGGGGATGCACGTGCCCTGGTGCACCTAGAGCAAGGGTCCTTTACATCCCCACCCTTGCAGGAAGTAGCTTAGGATGTATGATAGGCCATATGCCCCCTCTCAAGGGCTATGTGCTACATATACTCCCAACGGAGTTATGTTACAATTCAATTCAATTCAATTCAATTCACAGTCTCCTTTCGCACACAGCAAAATATGGTGTTGTTCTTAGTCAGTTACATCGTTTTTCTCGTCTTTGTTCTTATCGCGTCGATTTCATCACGACTCTTGTTGAACTCTTGCATCGTTTGTTGGTCAAAGACTATGACCGAGACATTATGCTCCGTCAAGTCCGGTGTTTTTTGCAACGTCACCCACATTTGTTCGGTGCTGCCCCTTGGCACAAGCTCTACAAACAGGTCGTGGACGGCCGGCTGGATCGCATAGTATCTCCGCACATCTGAACCCTGTGATGCCAGATCTCCTTTGCGGCCGTTCCGAGCTTGGCACTGGATTCGTTGTCCACATCGTTGCGTCGCTGCAGCAACACGATGTTTTTTGGTATACGCGGGCTTTTGATTCCCGCTGCACATTTGAAAGTGCTGTCGTCCGGCTTTTTGCCTTTGCACCGGCCGTGTGCAGTTCTTGTGCGTTTGGAATCATGGCATGGCTAACGTGATGACTGACTAGCTAGACCTTTTCAGTGGTTTTCCATTTGCGGGTATTTCCTCGTAAATGGTGGGAGAGCGATCGCAGCAATGGTGCTCACCACTAGACACCCCCGGCCAGTTAGGCTCGAAACACACGCCCTGATCAAGCATGCTGTTTCCGGCCCCACCGTCTAGGTCATCTAGTCGCTCTACACATAAGCCAGCCATTATTTCAATGCACACGGCTACACATTTCCATCACCATTCATCTTCATTATCCTGAACGACTCGAACACGTGGACAAGATAACGGCAGGCTCGAGCTACCATGGTCCGGATTCTCCCGATTTCTGGCCTGCGCTGGTTGTCTCCTTGATATGCCCACTCTCTGGGCTATGTGCTACAGATACTCCCAACGGAGTTATGTTCCTAATTAATTAATTAATTAATTCATTCATTCATTCATTGCAAAAGACAGTACGTTGGCACATGAAACCATCGTTTTATAAGCGAAAGCATGCATTCTGGGTGCATGCGTGCATGTCCAGCAATCCACACAATCCTGTTAGTCCGACTCCCGCTAAAAAACAAATAACAACTATCCATCGTGCACTGTACATAAATGACACTTTTGAAATGTTGTCTCTTTGATAAATGACACTTTTGAAATCCATGCTTACATGCTCATGGGCACACTATGTCATGAGCATTCAAATATCTTTAAATAGTTGTATGCATCTCTCGCTGCGCAGGTCAACCCTTCTGCTGGCCGTATCCAAAATTGAAATATAAGATGATCTATGCTTTCTGCCAGCGCTGTGCCATGAAACGAAGGCAGCCTCGGCCGAACCAGAAATACAACACGGACATCTTCGCGTGAACAGCAGTTCCTGTGGTCAGTTCCCTTTCCCGATCCTCAAAGGCAGCGTGAGAGGGGTCCCGCTGCGCCAACTTCTTGCGCACACCACTTTCCACTTGCGCACGCCACGCGGCGAGCTCACTCATTGGGGTACGCATACGCGTCGGGGACCGTGCGCACCTGGATTGTGTGCGTGTTCTTCATCCGCCAGATGGACTGCCTCCCACTCTGCACAAACGCGATCGGGTCGCCCGCCTTGACCAGCCCCCGCGACCGCAGCAGATCCAGCGCCATTGTGAACGACTCATCCGCATCTGACGTGAAGTTGACGCACAGGGGGGTCACGCCGTGGTAAAGAGCCAGCCGCCGCTGCACCACGGGCGAGTCGGTGAAGGCAAAGATGGTTTCCTTGGGCCGGTTCTGCGACAGCAGCGAGGCCATGAACCCGGACCGTGTGAACACCACCACGTACGCGCCCAACATGTCGGCCATCTCCACCGTGTGGCGCGCAAACACCATCGCAGTCTGAAGGTTGGTGTCGTCCGCAGGAATGCTTGCGGGGCGGGGCGGCGGCCGCACCACCATGGGCTTGCCCACTGTGGCGTTGTTGCTGGCGGCCGTCGCGCCCGCCGCCTCTGTGCGCTGTGCGACCGTGTGCATGGTCAGCAGGGATGTGACCGGGTTGGAGCCAAATGCTGTCTCGCCCGACAACATGACCGCGTCCGCGCCCTCTGCGACAGCGATGGAGATATCCGACACCTCGGCACGCGTGGGGCGCGGGTTGACCACCATACTCTCCAGCATGTTGGTCGCCACAATGACCGGCTTGCCCATCTCGCGGCACCGCCGCACCATGTACGCCTGCAGGATGGGCACCTCCTCGATCGGCAGCTCGCTCCCCAGGTCCCCGCGCGCGACCATGACGCCATCCGTGGCCTCCAGGATCTCCTCCAGGTTGTCCACGCTCGCCGCGCTCTCTATCTTGGCGATGATCTGCATCTCACTGTTCTTGGACCGCAGGTAGTCGCGCAGCTCGTGGATAACGGCAGCGTCCTTGACAAAGGAGAGCGCGATGAAGTCCATCTCTTGCTCGATGCCAAAGTTGATGTCGTCCCAATCCTTGTCGGTGATGGATGGGAGGTTGGCGCTCTTGCCGCGGATGTTCAGGTGGCGCCGCGACTTGAACAGGCCCCCATCCACCACCTTGCAGTAGACATTCTCCTCGTCGATCTCCTCCACGTTGAACACCATGATCCCGCCGTCCACCAGGATGCTGTTGCCCACCGCGACGTCCTTGACGAAGCCGTCGTAGTTGACGGCCACCACGTGCTCTCCCGGGTGGGGGCTCGCCTGCGCGCGGATCACGCTCTGCGCGTTGATGCTGAAGATGATGGTGTCGCCCGTGCGAAGCATCACGGGCTCCTTCAGGTCGCCGCTGCGTACCTCTGGGCCCTTGGTGTCCAGCATGATCGCCAACGTCTGCTTGCAGTCGGGGCGCGCGTTGTACTCCTTGATGATGTCGACCACCTGCTTGTGAGATTGGTGGTCGCCATGGCTCATGTTCAGGCGGCACACGCTCATGCCGTTCTCGGCCAGCGGGTACAGCGTCTCCTTGGTGTTGCTGGTTGGTCCGATCGTGGCCACAATTTTGGTCTTTCGGCCCCCTTTAGCGGGCTTCATCTTCGAATTCATAAAGTTGTGTGTCCGAATAATCTCCTTCAAATGCGGCTCCATCGGCTCTCCCTCCTCGTATGCCAGTAAAGAAGCTTTTTTAGAAGTGGGCTCAGCCGGCTTCTCTTGTTTCGCCGGGCTCGGCTTTGACAGAGTACATGTGACCAGCGTCGAGGATCCCACCTTACGGGGAGCGCACCGCCCCCGTGGCGAGAAAATGCGGGTAGCGCTAAACATGTGGGGAACTGACGAAGCGGAGCCATCGCATTTCAGGCGCGCTGGCGCTAGCTGGCACATGACTCCGCCTACAGCTTGTGTCGTCGCCATCGCTGCGGTAATTCTGAGGTCAGCCTACTGTCGACAAGCCGACAGCACGAAGCAGGAGATTACCAAAGGCTCGTTTTGAATGGCGGTCGAGTCCGTCTACGCAATGATGGAGTAATTAAATAATTGTCGTGCTATGCCCCAAGCAACTCTTGCAGTCTTGCTGGCAATAGACGGACTAATCCCAATGCCGACTGCGGCGATTTTCCTTTGTTCCCAAGAATCTCCGATGCTCGGTCGCCCCTGACGACGTCCGGTGCGACTGGGGGTTGCGTCAAGCGTTGGTCGCACTGGCCAGTGCAGTAAAAAAATTTCGTACCCGCCCTGCCGCCTGCCGGCTCGTCGCGGTGTCACGATTGGCAGATCCAAACTAAGCTTGAAAACTATCCACCAGGTGGCAGGTGCATGAACCGGCGGAAAAGGTCACTCAAAGCGCCAGGCGCGGTTCTTACCATTGGACAGACGATGTCTACGGTGTAACTAGTAACCAGTACCAACCAACCCCACTCCAAATTGACAAGGGCAGGGAAGATATTTAGGAGAGACGTTTACTACTGTCATTCACGCCTTAAGTTGGGGTCACGCCATAAGGTTTCGACTTTAGAAAATATAATAAAACGCACTCCTGAACGCACTAGAGGTATTGTGAACTTAATGGAACCTACAATGCCGGCATCATAATGCCAACCCTGTGCCAACCCTAATTTAGGCGTCAACACAACTTTCGGGGAAATGGGTATAATTTTATTAGCCAATTATGGACCAAAGAGGTGAGAGGGGAAATGAGTATCAGCGAATCCTAATTAAGGTGGGCACTGACACACACGTGTGGCGGTGACAGGTGAAAGGCTAATAGGGCGCGTTATTAGACCAGGGAAGCCATTGGACCTGAGTAATGTCGCCATGAGGCATACTGGTGAATACCTTATTACGGCCCAGTAGATCATGAAAAAGCTGGAGCGGGCTGGGCTTGTCGTTATTGGGCCCTGGGTCCCACACCCTGTGTTGTTCCTGAGCTAACAGCCAGTAGCGGCGCATAGCCGCATTCCATAGGTATATAAAGCGCCGGACTACGCCGCCGCGGGTATACTCCTCGCGGACATTAAAGATTGTCTCGTTGCGTATGGTCCAGATCGCGTATAGCATAGTAGTGCGTAGCCATATCCATTCTGCTTGGGAAACTGAAAGCTCGGTCCCTGGTGTGCCAGCAATACCGAAAATGATGGTACGCCGGCACGCTAATTGGGAGAGTGGGTGGCGATGCCGTCCATGCGGCCCAGATGTTAATGAGCCACGTCCAAACCCCTGGGAGCCTTGTGAGATTACAGAAAAGGAACCTGTGCTCAATGGTCATGATGCTCAATGGGAACCTGTGCGTCAACACAACTTATGCCAACCCTACTAAAGGCCACTCAAGAATCTCTGCTTCCCATGTGCGGCGTGGGACACAGCAACAACAACAAGTAACAACAACTTGCTAGTGAACGGAACAACCAACAACAACAACAACAACTTAAGGCGTAAAGAACTGTTGTTTACAGTCAAGCCCCCGCTAAAGCTTCTTTGTTTCTCAACTTCTTGTACGTTTGGGATGGCATGCTGTTCAGTGTCTTGGGCTCTTGGCCCTCGGCCGTTTCGGGGAAATGGGTATATTTTATTAGCCCTCGGCCGTTTCCAAATCTCTGCTGCCCATGTGCGGCGTGGGCAACAACAACAACAACAAGTCAACAACAACAGTCAAGTGATTGCTTCCCTCTGTACTAAGGACTAACCACTATAGATTCTCTGCTGCCCATGAGCGGCGTGGGACACAACAACAACAACAACAACAACAAAGTACTAACGTACTTCACGGCCGTATCCCATCTTTCATCCCATGTGTTGTACCCAGGTTGTACTGTACAGCCACGTTTTAAGGCCATCATAGGTTGCAGCATAAGTCCAACAACCCAACTCCCAAGGTGGACAACGCATTAGCAAGTTGACCCGTGGAAACCAAAATAAACTTGAGAAAATAAACTCCATCGCGGTATCTTACATGATATCCATAACGTGAGGACTAAGGCTTTTATTAACAACGGCGTGGTAATGCACGAAGTCGTGGGTGATTGTTGCTGTATACGTGGGTAGGATTACGCCGGATGCCGACTTCAGTTTGCACTGCTTTCAGCTTGGTATTTATGGAAGGCTTCGCATCAATGGGCTCCAAACCGGATTTGCCGACACAGGGAAATTGCGCGAATGCAGCGCTACTAGCTAGAGATACCCGTATTTAAAAGGGCGACGAAGGACAAGATCTTCATTGCGTTGGTTCAGAACTCCCCGCAAGCTTCTGCCGCTGGGGCAACTAGCCTTCTAGAGATAATTATTCGCCATGGTAGGATTATTTGCATATCACAGGGACAGTTGAACAATTTGACAATTTTTAGTATTCAATGGGTAGAGCTATGCATTGACTTATTACTATGCGCGGATCGTGTGTCAAGTTAGGTTCCCGGCTAGAAATCCTATCAGCTACTTCTGAGGAGCGGATTGCCAGTGTGTAGTCGTGGTAATTTCGTTAACTATATTTCTCGTTGTTTGCTTGCAAAATGGTTTACCATTACGGCGATGCTCCGTCGCACCCTTATCGCTCCGTTTCCCGTCGCCGCTCTTAAAGCCTGGGTCGCCGAAGAAGGGGAAGCCTGGGTCGCCCAAAAAGAAGTCGAAGAAGGAGAGAGAAGCCGCTAAGGCGGCCGAGGCAGGTACGTACATAGCTTACGCTTTCCCGATACACCAAGGGTATACAAATAGCTTTTGCCGTGATGAGATCTCCCAGCTCTATGGCTGTCCCTCCGTACTCATTTTGAGAGTTTGATTTGGCATGTTGTGAAATCGTGACTTGGTAGATCAGAAGAAGCAACGAGGAACATCATGGAGTCAAGGCTTGTAATGGACTGTGCAATTTGAAGGCAGAAGATAACGGGATACTTAGTTAAAGGGGAACAAAAGCAGGCCAGCCGTTTTCCTGGTTGGGTAGGCACTACACAGGAAGGGGCCTCACCCTGGCATGGCAAGCGGCCCCTTGAAAGACAGTTTCAGTATGGGTCTCATTGCAACCGATGATTATTTTGCTATCTTGACTCCATCTTACAGAGGACAGCTGATGAACTTAATGATTTAAGGTACCCTTACCGTGTGTCTCAGCTTATCTCCTGGCCCCATGCCACCATGCCACGATATGCTGACAATGTGACACACAGTCTGCCACCTTCCACACCTCATGTGCTCCATGGACCCAAAGCCATGCGCGCTACTCAGGAAACCCTTGCGCCCGCCGCTGTCAGTGATACAATGGAGAGCCAACCACATGGATAATGGCTAGCATTGAACTGTTCACATGTCGCAATCTTTGTGTGTGTGTGTGTCTCTGTGTGTGTGTGTGTGTGTGTGCGCGCGCGCATGTGCACGTGCTGAGCTTTCACACCGACCGTGTTTCCTGTCCATGCTTGTCGCTGCCCCTGCTCAACTGGTTACGCGCAGCACGCCTAGCGGAGGAGGCGCGCCTGGCCGAAGAAGGTGAGCACTTGGCGCCGCAGGCGCGCAGGTCTCTCTCAACCCACAGCCCGCGGTCCCCCCACTGTGCTTGGCATCATGCCTGGCATCATGCATGCAAGCGGTGTCTTAAGGCACCGCACTTATGCCTTGCACGCGTGTGCTGGCATCCTCACGCGATGGGGCATCACCTTACCTGTCATACGCCCCTCGCCCGTTGCGCTTCCTGTCGCCTTCACCGGCACCTTGCGCTGCCATCCTTCCTGTCGCCTGTGTCTGCACAAGACAGCCACAGGCTGCACCATTGAATCTATGGTTCTTGCCACACGCAACGGTTGCCCATTCCCCCCCAGCCCCCCTTACCTGGGAGCTTGCACATTCTCTATGGTGATCCATCCCCCGCTAGCATACCCATCATCCAGCCACAACCCTCAGCTCACAGCGGTTGATTGGGTGCCTATGCCACCATGGCCAAGCTTCCCCTGCCTTGAGCACGCGACAGCCTTGTTGGGAAAAATTGCTCGGCCAGCACCCCTCGTTCATCAAGCTATGAACCCCAAAGCTGTCAAGATATGAAAACTCTTCGGCTCTTTGACTCGTGGTGGGATCTCATGGGAGAAACGACCGTCATGTTGGTTGGGTGGAAGCTCACCACCCCCTGCTCCCTATCCCCACCCATCCTCCCTTCTTCTCCCCCGTCTTCCCTGGTCCCACCCTTCCCCAGAGCGCCTGCGTGTGGAAGAAGAGGAGCGGCGCCGCATCGCCGAGGAGGAGCGCATCGCGCGTGAGGCGGAGGAGCAGCGGCTCGCCGAGGAGGCGGCGCGTCTGGCGGAGGAACGCAACGGCCTGGCCGAGTTCTTTGGCAACCGGTCCACGCGGCACGCAAAGGCGCTGCGTCAGCTGCACGAGGACCGAGAGGTGGGCGGCATGCACGTGAGAGGATGGCGCATCCGAGATGACAATGACCGGCCCTGCTCGATGTGTGTATTACCTTGCGCGGCTTGTCCAGTGAAGACCGCGCATTGGGCGCCATGCACATGATGATCACGGACCTTACCTTGCACGGCTCCTGCCTGGCCCGGTGGAGGTGGCTGTTGCAGATTGGACACGTGGACGTGAGAATGATGGCAGTGACTGCATCGGCACGAGGACATCTTTGTCCACTGAATAAGCTATGGCCATGACGGCGCATTGCCTACGACATGCTTGCCGCACCCAGCTGTCTTGGTGGTGCAAGGATGTTACCCCTTTATGGGATATTGGGGCTTTCGATTCGGGGGTTTACCTTTTTACCTAGATGAGGAGGAAAGCCCCAGCAATACTTACATGGTGCCAGGATGCTGCGATGGCTAAGTGGCAGTAATTCTTATCGAACCACCTCTATCCTGCGCTTGCTACAGATCCTGCCTTTGCTGAGCTTGCAGCCTATTCTACGTTGGAAGTGGCGATGCTGTGCCTTGATGGAGCTCTTAAGGGTTAGGATCGGGGGGGGGGGGGGGGGGGGGCAAGGGAATGTCATGGACACCTGCGCACTATAGTGGAGGTTTGGGCAGCAGTTCATGACAAGAAGCTTTCCTTGGGGCGCACCTCGACACGGATTGTGGGGATAAGGCCAGAGCAGAAGCTCACCACACCACTTCGCTTTCCAAGGACCCCTCGCCATGTTGGGTACCACTCCCCTCCCTCCTTCGCCTCCCCTTGTATCCATTCATGTGTGTGACCTGCTTCCCGTCCCTGCATATATGGATACCCCTATCGCTGTGGTATCCTGCCCCGCGGCCCGTTGCGCGCAGTGGAATAACTTCGTCGCATGCTCGCACCACCCCAACCCGCGCATGGAGGGGGAACTCAGCAGCTACATGTCAGTGGGGGAGATGGGCCTCGACGATGTCCCTGCCGAGACCCTGGCGTTCCTCGCCGATAATGAGCAGGTCTGTGGGGTAGTAGCTGCCCTGGTAATGCGCATGTGCGTGGGCTGTGTTTTACACACCCGAAAGGTTGGTCCATCTACAGAGCACGCGTGGGTGTACTCGGATCAGATGCACCCCATATCCTGCAACGAGGCCAGTGGAGTGGAGAAGGCTCACTGCACAAGCGGTTCAAGAAAACCTGTCATCATTTCATGCATTCGGTCTTAGAATTGTCATCATCCCGACCATCGCTTTTGCAGTATTTTTATTCGGTACGACTGGTAGTGTCGGTCATGTAGGATGGCCGTTCACAAATTGTAAAAGTTGTGGAACTAGCATGGCGTCCATGTGTGGCTGCCCTACAGGCATACGGCTCAGCGTTTATCCCTCGATGCATTTGACACCATTCAGCCTTCAGTCTACACCTGCATGTGCGCATGTGCTGGGAGACACTCCCATGTTGCTCCTGTCGTCTATGCCTTCTTAAGTATCACGTTGATGGGAACCACAGCGCATCATGCATGGTGCCCTGGCGTGTCTAGGGGCAGGCCCAGCACATGCTGAACAGCGTCGGGTAGCTCGGTGAGCTGCCAGCAGCACTCTCCGTCATCGATTTTCTGATCCGCCTCCACTGGTGCTTTCTCATGGGACTGTGTTCCATGTGCCCGCTGCCCCGCATTCCCCCCCCCCCTTGATCAGATCATCGACAAGACCATCCAGTGCCTGATGGAGGCCAAACAAGATGACGACGATGCAGCCGCGACCAGGTAGGTGGGGTAGTGATGTATGTGTAAGTGCCAACAGCGGGATTTCTTGTCACCAAATGGTACTGTAGCCATCCCCATGTGCACGGGCAAGGGCAAGCCAGCGCTGCCTCCTGACCTTCATGGGCTGCTGTTAAGCGGCCAGGGGCATCGAACTGTGTACGGCGTGATGACACAGTCGCATGCCACGTTGCGAACCTTATGTTTGCATGGATGGGCCATGGATCAGGATGCGGGGTGTTGCACGTCGTGGTAGGGGCGGGGGGGGGGGGGGGGGGGATGGGATGCAGCACAAAGGCGGCAGCGCGGCATGGGCAGCACGCTTGGTGGCAACCGGAACGGATACAGAGCCGAGAGGAGAAAGCATGTCATACAGCCGTGCGGCCTAGCCAGCCACAACCATTCGTGAGCAGTGCCAGCATCCATTTCCTCCCTGGGTTGATATCCGCAGGACCTGCCCACCTGACTACTAATCAATGCCGCATTTGCCCTGCCCACCTGCCTGGACCACGTTGTCTCACCACCCACCCCTTGCACCTGGTAGGTACCAGGACAACATCCGCAAACTGCGCGCGCTGGGCGCCATGCGGCTGGACCGCTGCTCCGCCACCGTGCTCCAGGTGTGTGGGGGGGCAGGTGCATGCAATTGTGTTTTTCTGTTCTGCAGGTTGGTCGCATGCACATCCTGTATGCAGGTGGGTGGGTGAGCTCTCTGTTCTGCAGGTGGGGCAGGTGGGAGCAAATGGTTGCCTTGCACGTGATTGTATTGATGATCAGATTCCATCGTGTAGGCCGGCCAGCGGTTTGGATGAGTGACAAACAGACTAGATGTGCTCCAGTGCTCGCATTAGGGGAAAATTGGAATAACTTCGCAAGTGTTGGATGCTGGCATACATGCCCAGGGGTTGTGCCGGACTGTCACCTGCCTCAGTTAGTGACAGTCGTCACCATAATTTTTTCATGTTTGCAGCTTGTCTGCGTTGCCCTGGGTGGAATGCGGGATGATGGTGGCCGCACCATCGTGTGTGTAGCATCCGAGGCAAGGTTCTCTAGTGTTCATTTAAGTCCGGCGGAGCGCCCCCTCCCTGGCCATATGCATGGGAAGCAGCCGCCTGCGCATGCGTGACCGCTGGGCCGCCTCCTGTCTGACAACCCGTGCGCCTCCTACAGGATGTCCTCCGACAGGATGTGGGAGCGCGGGCCCTTCCAGTGAGGCAACATGGCCCCCATGCAGCTCACATACGTCCGGTGTGGCATGCCTGGGTGTGGCTTTCTGGGCCCCCTCTCTGGGTCCCCTCCCCTTCTCTGGCGCCCTCTCCCTTGTCCGCAGCACTCGGACCAGTACCTGAACGACAAGCGTGAGGTGCAGATGGCGGCGAGCTGCGGCGGCTTCAAGCTGGGGATGTGGGTGAACGCGTGCAAGAACCCGCGCGTGAAGCTGATCGAGTTCCCTGAACTGGGCATCAACCTGGAGCTGCCAAAGGTGCTCGCGCTCGCCAACATCGCCGTGCGCGTGGTGCAGAGCGCCTACCAGCCCGCGGGCATCACCGCCGATGAGTACATGGCGCTGGTGGGTGTTAGTGCATGGCGCTTGTGGGTGATGAGTGGTGGTGGTGATATGAGTTCATGGCACTGGTGGGTACAACACTTAAGTACATCGCGCCGTTGGTTGTCAGTACCAGGACCTGGTGGTTGGCGTTGGGCTGTGGGTATTGCTAGCGTGCACACCCTGCCTGACGCCTGGCCCCGCCTGCCTTCATGGGATTACTCATCACGTAGACTACCAACCCCTCATGGGATTACTCATCACGTAGACTATAAGCCCCTCATGGGATTACTCATCACGTAGACTACCAACCCCTCATGGGATTAACCCATCAATGGTCACGTAGACTACCAACCCCTCATGGGATTACTCATCACGTAGACTACCAACCCCTCATGGGATTACTCATCACGTAGACTACCAACCCCTCATGGGATTACTCATCACGTAGACTACCAACCCCTCATGGGATTACTCATCACGTAGACTATAAGCCCCTCATGGGATGGCGTGTCCTTGCCCTCACAGGATGGATGCCACAAGGGCAGGCCATCCCATACCCACCTACCCTTGCCACCTGTCTTTGCTATTGCCGACTTGTTGCTGCGAGGTTCTTTGCTTGCCTGCCCACATGACCCCTGGTAGGCTGTGGTACCATGGGGGCTCAGGCGCCGCTTGTTGCATGGGATGGGTGGGCACCTCATGACAGGAATCTATCCGGCACGACCCCCCCATAGGGGCATGCCGCACTCTCTATGGCCCCCTCCCACCCCCGTTTGCTTGCTTGCACGGGCGGCGTGCTGGCTTGCCTTCTGACATTGTGTACCCCCACGTGCCCCCACGTGCTTGCTCCTTGTCTTCCCACGCATGTGCGTGTGCGTGGCATCACCACGTTGTGCATGGCATGTGCGCGTGCGTGGCATCGCCCCACACCCCATGATGATGCCATCGCATCGCCACCCCGTGCATGACATCACCAGGGCGGGGTGTTCCGGGTGGACCTGCTGGCCCTGCCCGCGCCGCCCAAAACCGTCAAGGGCTGGACGCTGAGGCACGGTGAGCGACCGCGAGACATTATCCTGATCATGCATGGATGCTCATCGCTAGTGGCTGCCCTGTGTGCCGCGGTGGTGGGTGTGCCTTGCATGATGGTGTGCCGGCAAACAGGGCGTGAATGGGGAGCACGTGCTTGTTCTCTATGCATGCTTGCGTGTTCTCTGCTCACCGACATGGGACGCCACATGCGCAAGTTCCCCATGTCCGACAGCGTTTAGCGAGGAGGTGGCGTGTGTCATCCAGATAATGTCAAGATGTCGGCGTTGCCATAGACCACATGCATTCCCCCTTGCTTGGCGGATGCCCATCGGTGCCGTGCTTCCCATCGCTCACCATGCTAATGATGGGAGTCTTGCCGCTTGCATGTCCATGGCCGAATGCTGCGCTCCCTATTGTGTCCCTACAGTGACCGCGCTGACCCACACTGTCCAAAAGCTACCCTACCCCATCCCCCCCGCGGGCGCGGACCTGTCGGCCGTCACGTCGTCGACCACGAGCACCGCGATGGCTCCCCCCATGACGGTGGAGTTTGTGGTTCCCGACTATGCGATCGTGTTGGAGGAGCTGCCCGAAGTGGGATGGTTTGATGAGGTGGGCAACTGGACTGCTTTGATGAGGTGGGCGACTGGTCTGGTTTGATGAGGTGAGCAAGTGGTCTGGTTTGATGAGGCGGGTAAGTGGTCTGGTTTGATGAGGCGGGCAACTGGGCTGGTATGATGAGGTGGGCAACCGGTCTGGTTTGGTGGGGTGGGTGGGCACCCGCCCCACCCCATCTCACCAACGCGCACCGAAATGTATCCTACTCGGTCGTATAGTACTATGGAACATACTGGGTCATGGGGGTGGATATATATTCTAGTACAGGTGTCTGCTGCAGATGGCGGTAGGAGGTCCCCTCGTATTTGGGGCATGGATCTTGGGCGCGCGGTTTTCTCTGCACCGCGTCTTCCCAGCACCACATTTTTGCATAGCATGGTTGAGTGATGCATTATGGTCACGCAAGCACGCAACGCCGCAACATGGGCTCCGCATAGGTGCCGTGGACGTGTGCAGCATGAAGGTTGGGAGCTTGTGTCCGTGCCATGGAGATGCCACGGCGCTCTGGGAGCATTGGGAGCTCACAGCGCTAGCGTGGGAACATCTACTAGTGACGATGCTGGTCGTCTCCTTGATCTACTAGTGACGATGCGTGGTGTTGCTACTACCCTGGTGTGGCAAAGCTGCTTTATTCCACTTGTCCCTGTATCATACTGCTGACATGAGTGCACTCTAACATGAATGCCCCCTCAACTGACGCATTGCCCACGCGCAACCTCTTCTCTCCGTCTTGGCCGTGGTTGGTTCCCTATGCCCCACAGGAGAGCCAAATGTGGAAGACGGAAGGCATCTCCGAGGTGCAGTACAACGCCAGCACGCGCGTGCTGTCGTGCCAGACCATCAAGCTGACGCAGCTCGCGCTCATCCAGGTTAGCCGCGCACATGGGCCAAAGGGACAGCTTTCTCTTTCTATGGGGGCGCATGCCAGGCTCTGGAACGACAGGCTGCATGCAGATAGAGGATATTAATCTTCAGGATGCTGCATGTTATCCCTTTTTCGGAATTATTTCCGAAGCAATAATTTCCTGCAGCATGTTTTCTAGAAGTTTATCTTCGACGACTAGCGTGGGTGGTCATTTATGACAGCATTTCATCAAGTAATGTCTACCCAGCAACATGTCGCCTGCATGAAGCCATCAGGAGCGTCGATCAGGCAAAAGAGAGAAAGTATCTATTAAGCTTGGGCGACGCATAGCATCACCGCGCATGCTGCTAGAATTCTGGCATCTATGCCCTGTGCTCATGCGTTCTCGTCCATGCTTTTGTCTTCTTGTGCTCACGTGTGCGCGTGCTCGTCCCACCTGCAGAGCCGCACACGTCTGATGCCTTACTTCAACTGGGGCATCCGGCCCACCTCCGACTCCACGGCGCTGCTCACGCTGCAGACCAGCGTGTGCAAGCTGGAGATTGAGGTGGGCGCGGGGTGGGCCGCCGTCAAGGCGCCCAACTACCCACAGCTGAGGGAGCTCATCGGCGTGCCCATGATGCCGCGCCTCCTGCTACAGGTGGGCGCGCATCCCACCTGGCCATGGCAATGATGATGTTGATGATGGTCCTGATGATACGCAGGGGCAGGGCATGGGCGCGTGGTAGGGGGCAATGTGCATACTTAGAGGCCTATATGGCCTTTGTGTCCACATATGTTTGACATCAAGGCAAGTTCCCTTCGAGTCTTTGACAGCCCAAGCTGCAGGTTGTGAGTCCCAGTTGTGGCAGGGACCTCTGGCAAATAAGCCTGGGTAGGGTGGCAGTGGGTGAAAGGATTCTGTGTCCACCCTCACTTCTCCCTAGCCCCTTGGTCACCCATTTGTTTTTCTTTCTTGATGAATAACAGCCATGTCATATTGTGTCACATTTGTTATTGCATGCAAGGATAATCCCTGCTGTTGGATTGGTGAAACCCTCTCTTGGTCACTCGCTGTTGATCGCATGCTCTTGCTCGCTCCCCACTCCCACACACACACCTCTTCTCCTGCCCCTCTCCCTGTCCCTTTCCCCCAGGTGTCCCCTGTCTCCATGTCCACACACACCCTTGTTGGAGCCTTACCATTGCACATAAATATGCATCGCCTCCTGGAATAATTCTTACCCGCCCATGCCCCGGATGTATGCTGGTACCTCATGCTGTGGTCGCCTGTCTGCCACACCCTGCGGTGCCATGCAGAGGCTGTCCATTCGGGGCCTGCACTTGCTGCCGGAGGACGAGGACGCGCAATACGTGGGCGTGACCGTCAAGGTGGGCATGCCATGCCCTGATTGAGAGCCATAGCACAACAGGCATAGCAGTTCAACCCAAGATCGGCCGCTGTCCTTGGGGTGCCCCCAATGTTACTCTCTTGTCTATACTACGGCAACTGGGGGTTGACAGCTGGATGTCTATGTCAGCTCGTTCCCAAAGTAGCCCACTATTGGCTAGCAGCTGCTAGACTCCCACGCATCACAAATGTGCCCTGCACTGCCGTGCGTTACTATATTACGTAAGACAGCATCTGTTGAGAACCCTTGTGTGAAACCCTTCATCATGCAGAGTCACTGATTGGCCTCCTTCATCGTCAGCACATACTTTCCAACATGGCGCGACGAATGTCCCATGCCGCCTAAGCACCTACCCATGGTGCCATGAGCACGCGCTACTTGGCCGCTCCATTATGCCAGTGTCCCATGCCACTTGTCATGACCACGGTAACCACACCAACCAGCCGCTACGCTGCCACCCCAACGCAGCATCCATTGGTGGCTTTAGCTCTCGCTATCAAACTGCATGTATTGTCATCGCATAACAATACCACTCTCCTATCAAACATGCCAGTGCCTAATAAAGATTTCTGTCATTGCAACACCACACAGCAACTCACTAGAAAATGGCGTAACTCACTATAAAGTCACTATATCAAACGCGCTGGCTGACGGGGTACACTCCTCTTTCTTTTCCCTCTCCCCCCCTTTGCCCCCTCACCCCTCACCCCTCACCCCCCCTTCGCACCGCCCCCACGCCAGGATGCGGCGGTGGAAAAGTCCCTGTGCGCTGACCTGGCGACAATGGTGCCCAGCTACTCGATCGCGTCCAGCGTTTGGAACCGTGCGGTGGGGCGCGACGCGGCCGTGGTGCGCCTGCTGCAGGTGGAGGACTACGAGTACATGCACAACTGCGACAAGGTGGGTGTAGTACATGCGCTACAGCGACAAGATGGGCGGGGCCTATAGATGCAGGCCATGCACGACTGCGACACGGTGGGTTGGGGGGTGTAGATAAAGGCCATTCACAGCTGCGACAAGGGGGGGGGGGTGCGGGGCTAGAGATGCACGGGTGTAGCATGCTACCACACCCTTCATAGTATGGCATGCTCAGGAATACAACAGGGTATGACTGGCCCCGTGGGAGCAGACAGGTGACAAGTTGTTTTCCCCTGCTAAAGCTTGGCAGGAAAACACATTCACTCCAAGCTGTCTGCTTGACAACCCCCTGAGCCAAGGCAGCTGAAGTCAGGGGCAATAGCCTATATTCAAACAAGGTGTGCAGACACATGCGCACGGCGAGAGGGGCCTGTAGCCCTTAAAGTGCCATCTGAGCAGTTTCTGGCCATGCATTTGTGTGATCATAACCAAGCTGGCCATGCATTTGTGTGATCATAACCAAGGCTTGTCTATGATGCACCTGCCAGTTAAATGGATGGACCCTCTGGTATCGTCTTTGGGAACATGTATGCCCCTCACGTGCGTGTGCCAGAACCGGAGCACGCGCAGCATCCACCACCGCGCCAAGGGCAACGCGACGATGGTGCTGTCGGAGAAGGCGGACGACTACGTGCACAACCTCACAAGCGAGGTGAGGTGGGGCGTGAGCCAGCAGGCAGAGGAAGGAAGGGTGGCCATGACATGGAAGGAGAAGGGGGGGGGGGGCGAGGGGGGGCGAGGGGGGAAGATAGGAGGGAGCAGGGGGAGGGAGCAGGGGGGGGGGGGCTGGCGGACTGTCATCGACGGCCTTTGTTGGATACCGTGAGGGTAGCCATTCGCTCAAAGTAACCTTCAGAGTAGCCAATTAGCAATTGGCAGGCAGGCAGATAGGCAGAGCATGTTTGTTGTCCAAGATGTCACTTGATCAACGCAAGCGAAGGTGGTTCTGCTTGTGCCACGGTCTCCGCCTCCTGCAATCAAGTTACGCCCATCGTTTTCAAGGGCATGTTTGCACCTTCGATAACTCACCTTGCAACACAAAGTAAGTAAGTAAGTAAGTAAGTAAGTACTTGCGTGTCATGCGCAAAGGCATGCCACGGAGTACGATGCTAATCTCATTAGAAAAATAATTACACAAAAGTTTAAACAAATATCGTCTGCAACACAAGAACCATGATCTCCCACCTACTAGCTGTTTGCCCTAACACTAACCATTGACATGTTCTTTGGCTTTCCCTCTGCTGCTGGGCCTTGCAGTACCACGCCCACCTGCTGGTCACCCTCAAGGACGAGATCACCCCGGAGACGCTCCAGCGCATCGAGAACGCGGACCCCATGTGGACCGAGAGTGTGCGGCATATAATGAACGCTCTTCGTCTCTTCACGTTCTGAGGAGTAGAATGCTGATCATTCAATCTGATGGAGCTCTACGTTCGAAGCGCTTAGCTAACTGTCATATATGTTTAGCGTTGTGCTGAATGAAGTATCATTTGACATATTACAAAGAACATATTTTCTTACACAGTTCCATCTCCATTCACTTCCATCATCATGAGAGATTCGACAAATGCGGATAAGACATGCAGGTCTTCCTAGAGATAGCCACGCGGCTCCCGTTGCCTTCGCGTCTTTCCTCTCAGACAATTACCCTAGTCCCTCCACGGCGTTGGATCGCCATGCGTCCATGCATAGTTGTCTGACTTCATGAGACAATTAATTAATTATTGAAACATGTGCTCCTGTTGCATGCAGGGAGTCACGGAGCACCAGAGTGCTTAATTTTAGTCCCTGAGTGTGCACAGCGGGCGCAGAGGGCAGAGACCTCCCTGTTCCCTCAGCGCCACAGGTGCATGACAATCGGACCCGTACGTCCGGTCGAAATGATCCGGCATCCCCTTGGTACGTGGGTGCAATATATGACCCGTGTGAGCATTGCATTACTATGTACGTTGACGTGAGCACACTGAGGCAGTGCTAGGCGAGGCACATAGCTAGGCTGGCAGATATCTGATATTTATCCATTGAGAATGATAGATTACGGAGGTGAGATAGGCATGCAACATAAGGAAAAACCCGATAACTGGGAGAATAACCCTGAAGAAATTAAGAGTAATCTGACATGCACAGACATCCAAGGATCACGCCAGCGGCACAAGGTACAACTAACTAGACATCACAAAACTACACGCAGCAACAGCGCTGCCGGCCCACCATGCAGGCCTGGAAGGGATCTAGACCGCATGGGTCGCGACAAAGTCGGCCCGGGTGCGGCGGAATAACACATCAGCCACGGTGCGAGTGAGGGCGAGTGACAGGCGCTGCCGCCAATACGAGGACCACGTGCGGGCCGACCACGGGGCGGTCTGACCCTCGAGGTCGAGGCGGTCTTCACGGCGCTGGCAGCACTCGTGGAAAAACTCCGCTGTCTTGGGGCCCATGGCCCCGAACTCCTCAAGGACAAAGGGGATGACCCGGTGGGGCCCCACATTGCCGTAGGAGGCAAACTTGTCGCGCTCAGCCACAGTGGCAGCAGCGCCGGCATCCACAGCCGCCCGGAGGATGTGGCGACCGGAAAGCGGCCGAGCCACGGAGACATCGATGAGCAGGTGGCAACCCTGCCCGTCGTAGTCAAGCACGGTAATGTCGGGGCGGTGGTTGGGTGAGTAGAGGGCGGCCCCATCCGCGTCCTCGCACTTGATGGTGGAGTGGGGAAAGACCGACCGAACCATGGCACACACAACCCGGAGGAGAGCGGTATGGAGATAGAGGAACCAGTTCTGGTTCTGCTGGCCACCCATGCACGCGATGTAGTGCGTCCCAGTAGTATCCAGAGCAAGCCCGCAGCTGCCGCAGGACGCACCCGCGCCGTGATGAGAGGTTGCGGGGCAAAGAGCTGGTGGCGGAGAGCGATGGCATAAAGGGCCGGAACCAGCGTGAACAAAGGGCTCATGGGGAGGGCGCGCAGGAATGCGGACCCCACGCTCCCGTCCCCTCAAGGGAAACGGAGTGAAGCCAAGCCTTCCCCTGATCGTTCAAGCTCGCATGCAGACCCATCCAGTCGGCACAGTGTAGTATACCCGCGTAGGTCTTTTGTTGTTTTTCATGAACGCAGGCAGGGAAGACACTAGGACTGACGACAGTAGACACGCCGGGCGTGCCCCGGGGCAGGCGACGGTGGACGGCCTGAGCGGGGCGGACGAGGTCGCAAGCCTGCTGGATCCCGAGGTAAGAATCCTGCACAGCCTGCACAAAGGGGAAGGGGGATGGGGTGACCAAGTCGGGAATGGCGCTGACGGCGCTGGGGACCAACCGGCGGATCTCCGCCCAGGCCTGAGCAACAGAGCCAAGGAAGGCGGCGGGGGCGAGGCGGGCGGCGCGGGTGAGCCCACACCCGCCCATGCGGCAGGGGAGGGTGGCCAAGCGCATGGAGTGAGCTGGCAGGCTAGGGCCGGGGAGGAGCACCTGCAAGGCGGCCTGAATGCGCTCGTCATGGCCTTCTGCGGCGAGCCGCACCAAGTGGGGGGGATGCTGATATTTATCTACTGTCTATAGGCTATGTATAAGCATGTCCTTGGATGTCTGTCCCCTAGGGTAGAGCTGATGTTCATGTGGATTGAGTTGATAGATTTAGAATAGATGTAGATAGCTGTTGTAGATAGATTAGACCGGTAGGACTGTCTGCACCCATCCATCCATCCATCCATCCATCCATCCATCCATCCATCCATCCATCCATCCATCCATCCATCCATCCATCCATCCATCCATCCATCCATCCATCCATCCATCCATCCATCCATCCATCCATCCATCCATCCATCCATCCATCCATCCATCCATCCATCCATCCATCCATCCATCCATCCATCCATCCATCCATCCATCCATCCATCCATCCATCCATCCATCCGCATCCATCCATCCATCCATCCATCCATCCATCCATCCATCCATCCATCCATCCATCCATCCATCCATCCATCCATCCATCCATCCATCCATCCATCCATCCATCCATCCATCCATCCATCCATCCATCCATCCATCCATCCATCCATCACCATCCATCCATCCATCCATCCATCCATCCATCCATCCATCCATCCATCCATCCATCCATTCATCCATCCATCCATCCATCCATCCATCCATCCATCCATCGGGGTTAATGCTCCGTGACTCCCCAACGGGAGCACGAGTCTAATTAATTAATTAATTAATTGGATGTCCGTGTCAGATTCCTCAGGTTCTTCAGGGTTCTTCTTCTTTTCGGGTTTTTCCTTATGTTACATGCCCATCTCACCACCGTAATTTATCATTCTCAATGAATATATAAGCATAGTTGTCTCTTTGATATAAGCATGCATGGCTACGTTCTACCCTACGTTGGCGCGTGGCACAATTAATGGCTAGGAGTTTCCAGGTTGCATCACCCAGACATGGCCCCCGCCCGGCGACTCACTTCAAGCTCCTTGGCAGCTGGCTCCCCGGCCTCGATCCCGGCCGACCGGACATCAACACGTACCGCATGGGCCAGCCCCTACGCCGCCTCGACAGGTTCTGGACATGTCGCTACCTGAGTGAGTGGCGCAAGCGCATTCTGTTCATGCAAGGCCCTTGTCCTCAGTGCTCATCCACCTTCACGGCTGCGAGGCTTGGACCCTGGACCAGCTGGCCGGCGCTGAGCAAGCAGCTTGACCGCACCAGGTCACTCGAATGCTCCGTCACATCCTCGGTGTCCGCTACCAAGAGCGCCGAACCCAGTTCCCTCGATCTTGTCACCCATACCATCCGACACCACCGCCTCCTCTTTGCCAGCCATCTTGCCCGCACAGACCATGCAGGTGAACATACCGATGTGGGCCCTGCGGGCGTGCTTAGGCCGACTGGCCAACCAGGTATAGACACCTCCTCCTATGGCAGGGTCCCCTTGTCCCATCGCAACCCATTGGCAAACTTGCGCACGCCCCGCACCGACGCGGCGCGCGACCCGGACCTTATGTGACACAATTTAGCACTTGAGGATGCAGGGCTTCTGGGACTATCTGTACTCCGCACCCGCATGATTAATTAATTAATTAATTAATAGACACGTGCGTGACTGCGTCACGTGAGCATAAGTCCTCAGTGGGAGGGGAACATGGGATGGAATGGATGGTATAAGCTATCTACCCGCATGATAGACAAGGAGAAATGGGCTGCCGTCTGATAAGCACCTTCCTGAGGGGCATGCTCCTGTTTTATCCCCACGGGCCCCGCGGCCCATTGCTAGAATGCAGGGTAGAAGTCCGCAGGTGGAGGTTATTGCCCCTGAGGCCGGATAGCCGCTACCGCTACCGCCTCGCCTGGCATTACAGTAGAGGACAGCTCAGATGAGGATTATACCCGGCCCCCTCTAGTGACTATGTTTCCATTTGTGGGTATTTCCTCGTAAATGGCCGTGGGAGAGCGATCGCAGCAATGGTGCTCACCACTAGACACTCCCGGCCAGTCAGGCTTGAAACACACGCCCTGATCAAGCAAGCTGTTTCCGGCCCCACTGTCTAGGTCATCTAGTCGCTCTACACGTAAGCCAGCCATAATTTCAATGCACAAGGCTACACATTTCAATCTCCATTCATATTCATCATCCTGAAGGACTCGAAAACGCGGACAAGATAACGGCAGGCTCGAGCTAGCTAGCTACCATGGTCCGGATTCTCCCGATTTCTGGCCGGCGCTGGTTGTATGTCTCCTTGATATGTACGTTGGGGCATGATGCAGACGAAAATTTTAACTTTCGTGTAATTATTTTCTAATTAGAGTAATATAGTATGTAATTTTTTTCTAATGAGATTAGCATAGTACTCCGTGGCATGCCCATGTGCATGACACGCAACTGCTTATGGAAATGAATGGAGGTGGAAATGTGTAGCCGTGGACATTAAAATTAATTGATATAGCACAATTTTAGGCAACGCACGTATAATTCTGAAGCGTTAACAATACACCATATTTAAATTTGCATAAGTACTTGCGTGTCATGCGCATGGGCATGCCACGGAGTACTATGCTTATCTCATTAGAAAATAGTGACACCCCATTCAGAATCTGACATTTTGTATCTAGAGCTGGTTTACGCGCACACGCTCAGACTGCCCGGGCTGCCTTTGCTCATAGGGCGTTGGAGGGATTCCCTTGCATGCACAATGAAATTGTTACTGTGGCGGACATCCAACCTTGTATTGAACAGGTGTCATTCACCTCTTGGAAAGAAACAAGCAGATATCGGCAAACAGGATTTTAGAGACAACCTGCTGCTAGTTGACTAGAGATCCAGCCATGTTGTGGATTGAAGTCATCAACGTTTCCACCCGATAGTCACTCCAGCATCCTCTTGAATAAGTAGCATGTCATGTGAGCATGACATTCGCGGTCTTTGATACAGGTATTTGCAAGCAAGCCGCTCTTGTTACATGGGCAGCAGGTCATCTCCAAGCTCCTGCAAGACAGAACAGCAGCGGCCGGCACAAGCACACAAACCAAGATGCCCAACCGCACATCACATATCCTCGTATATCAGGCAGGCATACCCAAGCATCGCACTAATGCCAGTAGTGCAAGTTTCCATATAGCATGTGAGGAAGGTGGAAGTAGGAACAAGCATCCATGGCATCAGAAGCTGCAGCAACTACTCAAAATTAAATAAGGGCACATTTGGCCTTGGACAAGTGTGACCATAACCCTGAAATTCTTAGACCCCGGTTATCAGCCCCCCCTACAAAAGCAACAGTGACTTGAAACTACCGCAACAACCAAGGGGGCAGTGGCAGTGTTTACGCTTCTTATGAATCCTTGTCCTGCGTCATGAGATTACCAACACATGTGCTTGGATGCCACACATGATCATGCCCACCAGCGTATGGATATTCGGTGTTCGGTATCCCACGGGGCTGTGGACCTATTCGTCTGTTACAGTACACACTATTCGGCCATTACTCGGTTGCTATTCGGTTTAGATTCCAACAAGCACAGACACCAACCCCTTTATTCATTACTGAACAAACTACCAAATATTTAATTTGTTTGGCCATATTCCCCAAAGAGTAATACACGCATGCCCACCACCACCCTACGAACCTCGTTGCCCCAGTCGTCATCGTTGGCTTTCTTGTCCACCACGGTGGCCTTGCGACCGACCGCGCGCTCGGGCAAGGGCGACGACGGCTCGGGCGACACCGTGTTGGAGGGCGGCGCGCGGCTGTCCTCCTTACTGTACTGGCGGCTGTTGGCTGCCTCCTGGTTGCGCCATGCGTTCTGTGGGCACAGGCAAGGGACGAGCCACCCCAAAGTCCGCAGGTGAGGATTGACACAGGAGGCACCGCGCACCTGCCACAACCACAAGGATGCTCACGTTGCGACCATGAACTGGTCGCAACTTGTGTGTGAGTACACCCAGCCACATGTACACGCCATCGCTGAAAAAGCACAGGTATGGCATGGTAGCTGGCCTGGCAGGGAGTACGAAGGCAGCTCCAACACAGCTCCAGGGGCCAGCCACAACACAACTGTCATCTGCAGAGAACAGGAGACACACAAAGAGCGAACCGCTGGCGATGTGTGCAAGCATCCCACGTTTGGAAGCATAGCGAGGGGCGCGGCCGGTCTCATTCATCCCAGCAGAGAATGAAGCCACGGCCACGGTGGTGGGAACAAACAACGGGAAACCTCGCCAGCCAGACAAGGAACCACAGGTTGACGCACTGCTGTGGTATTAAGTGGCAGCCCCTAAACCCACGAGAGCACCCGCACACCCTATGTGACAACCTTCCTCCACAGCCAACTCACGTCCGTGACACCCAAGGAGTGCGTTCCTGCTACGCACAGCAGCCGCCCATGAACATCTTCCCCCCCTTCACCCTTCCCCATCCCATCCAACACTTGCCACCACACCTCTGTTGCTCCCCTCCCCCCACCCCCTGGGAACCCCTGGCCTCACCTCCCCCTCCATCGTGGCCTGCTCCTGCTGCTGCTGGCGCTCCACCTTGCGCATCTTGGCCATGTACTCGGTGACGTCGTCCTTGCGGCCCAGGTCGGTGCAGATGTGGACGAGGTAGCGCAGGCACTCGAGGTTCTCTGGGTGGCCCGCGTGGATCTCCTTGTACTGGGGCACGCATATATGTATGTATGTGTGTGTATGTGTGTATGTGTGTATGTGTGTATGTGTGTATGTGTGTATGTGTGTGCGTGTGTGCGTGTGTGTGTATGTGTGTATGTGTGTATGTGTGCGTGTGTGCGTGTGTGTGTGTATGTGTATGTGTGCGTGTGTGCGTGTGTGTGTATGTGTGTGTATGTGTGCGTGCATGCGTGTGCGTGTGTGCGTGTGTGTGCGTGTGTGTGCGTGTGTGTGCATGTGTGTGCATGTGTGTGCGTGTGTGTGCGTGTGTGTGCGTGTGTGTGCATGTGTGTGCGTGTGTGTGCGTGTGTGTGCGTGTGTGTGCATGTGTGTGCATGTGTGTGCGTGTGTGTGCGTGTGTGTGCGTGTGTGTGCATGTGTGTGCGTGTGTGTGCGTGTGTGTCAGTGTATGTGCGTGTGCGTGTGTGTGTGTGTGCGCGTGTGGAAGCATGGGCGCGCGCAGACAGATGCGCGTACACAAGAATGCAAACACACACACACACACACAGGGGAGCATACAAGCACAAGGTTGCGTGAGACAGTGCACGCGTAGCCACAGGGCACCCAGCATGGCAGCCGTGGGCAGGCCCCAGCACGGCCCCGTGGAAGCAAAAGTGGCAGCCAGCAAGATGTAGGGGCACGTGAGCCGCCCACTTGAGGACGAGAGTGATCAAACGAAACGATGGGTCGGTAGTGGGGGGTGGGATGTCCCAACCGTGTACGTGGGATGTCCCAACCATCTAGTCATGCCAGACGGCCAAACGGGCACGGGCAGATCACATTCCCCGAGGCGCTGCCACATAGCTCCATGTGCTGCCACTCACCTCCACTCCTATTCTCCCTGTGTCTGCACATGCCACAGCCGCATGGGGAGCCGGCACGTGGGCTGCCAGCACTACCCATAGCCCGCGCATGCCTGTGCTGTGATGGTCCTCACCCCAAGGCGGCTGGCATGCTTCCGCCCGCATCATGGGTGTGCTCTGCTGGCGCCGCTCTGTCACACTCCGCCTGCGACCACCCTTGTGTACGCATGCTTTCAACCGCGCCACCCCCACCATATGCATGTAGTGAAATAGTTTGGTACGATACTGGATTGGAACACAGGGCCTCTTGCGTGATTTTGCGACTACAGGGGTCTCCTGATCCGAAGGCATCCCAAGCTAACGCCCAACTGCGAAAAAGCACTTTACCGGAGAGCGGTTCACGCGTGTTCGAAATTCTCCAATATGAACCAGTGGATTGAATCTAACTGCTAGTCCCACGGGGCACGCCGGCGGAAGCCGGCCAAAGGTAGTGCTTACCGTGCCACCCCCACCAATGTGCGCGGACGGCCCACCTTGCCACCCCCATGTATGCATGGCTTGCTCACCTTGGCGAGCGCCATGGGTAGCGCGCCCACACGGCGGAAACAGGAGGCGACCATGAGCTGCCACTTGACCTCGTTGGGCTGGATCTTGGAGGCGAGGTCGAAGAAGGGCATCGCCTTCTCGTACACCTCACTCTTCACGTGGAACGCGCCCAGCCAGCTGATCACGTCCATGTTCACCTGCGCATGCGTGGGGGGACAGGGGGGCAAACGCGTGCCAGAAACACCGCCGCGTGTGAGCCAAGGCCAAAGCTAACGAGTAGGGCGACTGCACGTGGGGCCAGCATGCATGGGGCCACCACGCACGGGACCAGCGTGCATGGGGGGGCGGGGGGAAGCAGCGCATGCTTGGGGCACTGCACAGGGCACCACATGACAACGGGCACGAGTGGGGGGCGAGGGAAAACAGGCCCAGCGGGGTGGGGGGAGGGAGGGAGCCATGAGCAAGGCATGACCGGGTATGGTGGCTGGGCCATGTGGGCATAACCATGGCATAAACACTGGCTGGCATTTAAGGGGCTGCTTGTGTGATGCTGTGGTGATACGAAACAGGGCAAATCCTCTTTTTCGATAGATGCATGAGGTGCATCCCTCCCCGCCCCCCCACGCTGGGTAGATACACTCCTCCCCTTCCCGCGCCCCTAGGTGCACTGGGGCAAGTTGCTGACGCCCCTCCCCCCTCACCGGGTCGACGTAGTCCAATAGTCATAATCTGCCATCGCCCTCACCGGGTAGACGCGGTGCGACTCGGAGTAGTAGTGCAGCGCCTTGGCCTCGTCGTCGTACTTGGCGTGGATGGCGCCCAGCCGCGCGAGCACGCCGGGGTCGTTCATGACGCGCGAGTTGAGGATGTCAAACCACTTGATCGCCTGCTTGTAGTTGCTCTTCAGGTCATACAGGTTGCCCACCTGGGCGTATAGTGTCGTGTCGGCAGTAAGTATACATAGTAAGGTAAAGTGGCCGGGGAGCAACGCGGGTCAAGCATAAGATCAAGACCACACGCGGGCGCCCCCCGCAAACCGTGCGAGGCCATAGGTGTGTGCAGAGGCACAGGCAGCATCAGCGTGGGGTGGCATCACTCTCATGACAGCCCCATCGCAGTCGTGCCAAAGGATAGCGGCTGGAATAACATCCGCCACACAGCCACCCAGGGTCAGAGCGGCGGCTTTGTGGCCTTCCCCTTCCCACCCCTCAGAGCTAATGCCCCCCCCCCCCCTCTGCTGCCTCTACCACTCGCCCGCGACACCAAACATGCGTCCTCCCTCATTGCCCGCTTGCGGGCTAGTCATGTCCGCTACACCGGAGGCAATTGCCCGCTTGCGGGCTAGTCATGTCCGCTACACCAGAGGCAGTTGCCCGGCCGGGGCTTGCACCCATGCAGCCCCCTGGTCGATGACCTGCCCCTAGCCGTGCAACACCCTGGTGTCGATGACACGCACGTGGCCGATATGGCCCGCTCACCTGGTAGATGACCTCCACGTTGTCGGGGATGAGCTTGTGCAGTTTCTTGAACGCGGTGAGCGCCTCGTCCAGGTTGCCCAGCCGCTTGTTGACGAGGCCCAGGTTGTAGATGGCCTCCACGCAGTCCGCCTCCACGCCCACCGCCTCCATGTACAGATTGCGCGCGCCCTCCAGGTCGTTCTGCACGGTGTGGACAAGCGGGGGGGTGGAAGCGGCGAGACAGAGGGGAAAGGGTATGAGAGGGCAAGTCAAACAGCAGCATTGGCAGCACTATCAGCAGCTGCGCTAGACCAACAAGCGTTCACCCATGAGGTCGGGAGCGACGGCGGGCCACAGGAAGGCTACCATGGACCCCAAGTGCTGGGATAGACCATGCTCTGATGTATCTTTCTGCCAGCAATATATGTTGACATTTGCTGGCCAGGCGCGCCGATATTCATGCCTGCGATTGCACATCCGCACCTGCCCATCACGCACACCCGGGGATACCCCCCTGCCAACCTGCTGCGCGGTGGGACCAGCTCCGCTGCCACGAGTCAAAGCGACACGCGCACATAGCTCACTACGGGAATGTCCCTAGCACACACCGGCACGGGGCAAATGGCTCCCGCTAGGCAGAGATGGCCGCGCTGGGTAACAGCCCGGTTGCAGAAGACAGCACGCTTGCAAGCAGTAGAGGAGTTCACGCAAGACCTGCACATGACTATGCAGTGACCTAGAAATGCCTTCACACGGGCAACCAATACATGGATCTGTGGCCCACCCTGTCCCTGGGCACTTCGGGGCTCGCTGCTTCGTCCTTGGTGACAATCCTCCCCTGTTTGTGCCCGCTTTCCAGGATGCAGGGCGATGCATCTGCAGTGCGCGCTGCTACCTGTGGCGTTCACCCAGCTGGCCGCGCGCCTGCCTACCCCGCGGCGGCCGCCCACTGGTGAATACTTAATACTCTTGATTGTGCCATAACGCACGATTGCACACGGCCGCCCACCTTGTTTACCCATCCATAGTGTTACATGGGCGCCCACCCGTGAAACATTATAATACTTTGTACGCGGGTGCCCACCTTGATGTACGCACAGTTCCCTTTGTTGACGAGCGAGCGCGCGTTGTAGCGGTCCGCCTTGACCGCCATGTCGCTGTACTGGTCGGCCGCCTCCAGGTTGCCCTCGAGGAAGGTGAGAAAGGACAGATTGGTGGCCGCGCGCGCCTTGAGGGAGGCCTCCTTGCGCTCAAAGCCCTGAAGCGACGCCAAGCATAAGGATTAAGCACAAGCATCATGACCAGCACCAGCATAAGCACGAGCACACGCACACACGTGGCAGCCAGCACAAGCATGCACCCAGGGGACGCGGGGGGGACAGCACGCTGGTGCAGCCGCAGCAAGCAGGAAGACTAAGGGGGCTACGATCCATGCTGATGGGTATGGGCGCAAGCAGGGCAAGCGTACTGCCAGGACACATGATCGCATATGGTTACCCTGCGCTGGCCGCTGGGTGGCCAGAGCGGTGCTCTCCATACGGTCACCGCAGCATGGCCGCTCACCTTGAACACGCTGATGGCGTTGTCAAAGTCCTTGTTCTTGAGGAAGGAGATTGCCTTGGCCATCTCCACCTCGTTGGCGATGTCCACGTAGCGCTGAGAGTTGAGCGCGTCCATCACCGTCGCAAAGCCGTCGACCGGGTTCTGGCGCACGCACGAATAGCAGCGCGCACCGCGCGTAGAGTAGGGGAGAGGGGGGGGGAGGAGGAGGGGAACGCAGGGGGAGGCGGAGAGGGGCAAGGGAACACAAGACTTGGTGAGCGACTTGCGGGGAGCCATGCCGCCCATCGCGGCAAATCCTTTGGATCCTACGACATGCGATACTGTCATCGCGAGGCATGCACAAGAGCGTGTGCTATGGCACAGCCAGGGGAAGGTGCTGGAAAGCAGAAGGTGGAGGATCCCCTTGGTGCGACAGTGAGGTGGCCCAGGCTTGCGAAACCAGTTGGCAAGAATACACGCGGAAGGGGGAAGCATCTCGGTCGTCATTACAACTAAAGGCGACCTCACCAACCATTGTCTCCAGGCAGTACACCATGTCAGAAGTGTGGAAGGAAGGCTATCCGAAGCACGTGCCACTGAAGGCACATGCAATTGCGTGAAGCTGCAAAAGATTCATGGATTCTAACATCTTTGTAAAAACTTGCGGTGGAACGGGAGTATTCCAGCAACAAGTTCTGAGCAAGTAACAGCCGCCTGCTGGGCGTGCGCACCTTTTCAATGATGGGCGCGATGAGCATGGCGGCGGTAGTGATGTACCACTGGTTCTTGGCCTTGCGCGCACGCATCTCCTTGCGGAGGTCGTCCTGGGGGGTGGAGGGGCATGCATGGTGCGTGGGGGGCGCAAATGGTGGGGGGGCGGTGGTGGAACACAATACCAGGGGGGTGGCAAGGGTATGCGTGCGATCAGCCACCATTTGCGACCCCCGGCGAGGGGATGCAGCGACGAGCAACCACAGGAGAGGAGCATACCGGCGAAAAGTAAAGGGGAAGGGGCAGCATGGGCTAGGGGACCCAGGATGCGTGAGGCGGGTCATAGACATGCACCAGCAAACAGCGAACTTGCATGCCTCCTGCTCCATACGGTACCACTTCGGTGCTCCGTGACTCCCCAACGGGAGCACGAGTTTAATTAATTAATTAATTAATTAATACGGTACCAACCGACGCGTGCAGAGCCAGCCTTGGTGTCTGCAGCCGTAAGTCGCAAGAACTGCGGGCATGTGCCTGTGCCACACAACATGCAGGTCCAAGTGTGCGTGGCTGTGTGTGCGTGTGTATGTGTGTATGTGTGCTTGTTGTGTGTGTGTGCGTCTTCCCTGCGCGCGCTGGCTCACCGAGACCTCGGTCTTGTCATCCTCCTCCAGCAGCTCGTCGTCGGCGTTTTCCTTGTCCTCGATGGTAAGCAGCCGCATGAAGGAGCGCTTGACCTTCTCCTTGTCGCCCAGCGCCACGTAGCAGACCACCAGGTTGAAGCCAGACTGGAAGTCGGGCGAGCCCTCCATGATGTTCTCGTACGACTGCACCGCATCCTGCGAGGCACATAGCCGTGGGCACGCCATGGAGGTGGTGATGGGTGGCCGACAAAGCAGGGATGTGCGCGTAGCAGTCATACGGATGAGTGACAGGTGGCGGAAGAAGAGACAGATTCCCCGTTTCATGACAAATGGCGCGATGATGGCAGAGGATGGACAGGCCCCGTGATGCAAACGGCCATGGTTTGCCTGGATAAAAAAACAATTACTGTGCCACTTTGATGAACCAGAATCATGCTGGTCTTTGTGGGCATATTAACGTGAAGGTGTGACGTGGGGCCAGGGGCACGTGTTAGATGCCTACGGAGGGCGATACAGTGGCTGGCCAGGGGGGTTGACAGTAGGACCACATTATTGTCGGCAGGGCCTACATCGATGGCGCACGCAGCAAGAAACGCCCCATGGGCTGCATACACGGGAACAGCCCCAACGATCATGTGTGGTCGGTCCGTTGTACGCCAAGCGCCCTTAACGAACAAAATCCCTGTTTTCTCACAAGCCCTAGCCGCACGCCAGCCAGCGCGGCATGCCACCTGTCGGTATCCTCTCCGCCCGCACACCACACATGCGCATGCCCGCACACCTGGTATTGCCCACCCCACCCATGCCCTCGCGCACATACCTGGTACTGGCCCAGCCGCACGAACGCGTTGCCGATGTTGCGTATGATGCGGTAGCGCACGTCCTTGGCGGTGGCCGGCACCTGGTCGAGCGCCATGCGGTACATCTTGATCGCCTGCGGGTACTTCTTCTGCTCGTAGTACACGTTGCCCATGTTGACGCGCAGGCGGCCCGGCTGGCTGAACGCCTTGTTCTTGATGATGGCCGTGTACGCGTTCAGCGCCTCGGTGTACAGCTGCGCGCGGTGGTACTGGTGCGCCAGGTTGAAGCAGACCGCGTACGTGAGGTCGATGTTGTTCTGGTCGCCCTGTTGGGGGGAGGACAGAGGGAAGAGAGCCGCCGGCACGCGAGGGGCCACAGGAGAGGGGTGGACAACAGGAGAGGGGCCACAGGAGAGGGGCCACAGGAGAGGGGCCACAGGAGAGGGGCCACAGGAGAGGGGCCACAGGAGAGGGGCCACAGGAGAGGGGCCACAGGAGAGGGGCCACAGGAGAGGGGCCACAGAAGAGAAGCAGGGCACAGGCATATGCAAGGCAGGGCAAAGGGCAGAAGGTGAGGCCGAGAGGAGCCCAGAGGAGGGAGGAGAAGAGGAGGGAGGAGCAGGCCGCAGCAGCGGGGAGGGCCCCCCGTGGGGCAGGGCACAAGGAAGGGGCATGCACAGCGGTTGCAGTGCCAAGCGGCCGCGTTGGGGAGATGGGGACCACTTGGGGGTGGGGCGGGAAGAGCATCCGCTGGGAGTGCCAGCGCCAGCAGGCACACGAGAGTGCTAGAGGGTACATCACACAAAG
This sequence comes from Mesostigma viride, assembly GCA_009746045.1. NCBI lineage: Eukaryota > Viridiplantae > Streptophyta > Mesostigmatophyceae > Mesostigmatales > Mesostigmataceae > Mesostigma > Mesostigma viride. The sequence goes on from RPFO01000065.1 coordinate 2,838,983, forward strand.
TGCATCTGTGTTGCGGGTGGATGTGGGACACATGGGAAGGGCCGCAGCCAGGCAACCAAGCCAGTGTGCACAAGCCGACAACCGACATTCTAGCATATGTTCGCGGCCTTGCCATAGGTCCAACGGTTGCAGCCGCAGACGGGCGGCAAACGAGCAAAGGATGGTTGCGGCCACTGCTGGCGCGTGCAGCACAGCAGGCCCACGACTAGCTGCCACATGTCTCACGGACTGTGTGCCATCCAGCAGCTGCGGTAATGACCGCCTTGAGGCCATACTGCCCACGGCAGGTGGCATATAAACATGACATCATGGTGCAATGTGAGCGGCCAGAAGGGAATATGACTCATGGACCATGAGGGGGGGGGGGGGGAGGACACACGGCGGGCAGACCATGCTCCCCTGCCAGGTGCGTTGCTACCGGATGAAGGCGAGACCGGTGGTGTCGCACGCCTGTCCCGATGACACGTGTGGCAAGGTACGGGGGCAGCAGTTGTAGAAAGGACAGCAAGGGTGTGTGCACGCACCAGGCCCGCCTGCTCCCTCTGCTTGCACAGCAGCCGCTCGCGCTTGCCGGCCTCCTTGGCCTTCTCCACAGCCGTGGTGAAGTCGCCCTGAGCACGCAACGCACGATGCCATGCGCAGGGGCGCACGGAAGCCATCAAGCACATGAGCAGGCAGTTGGCCACCGTGAGACGTGTTAACAGCCGCACATGACCAAGCAAGCGCACATGACCAAGCAAGCGCGCATGAGCAAGCAAGCGCACATGACCAAGGGCAGATCGCCAAGCAGGGATCGCAAAGTGCACATGACGGAGAGACCAAGCGCCAAGGACCAAGCACAGGTGACCAAGCAAGCAAGGCTCATGCCGGCACGTTTCGGCCCCAAGCCCGGCCATGCCCTGATGCGCTCAAGCCTGGAAGAGCAACCCCCCCAGTTCTGTGTGGCCTGTTCTGGGTGGCCGCGTTTTATGGGGAGAGACGTTTTCAACTGATTGCGCCCCGCCCCCCCTGTGTACCCCAGCCACAAGTAGATTGTGACCTCTGTGGATACGAGAGAGCATCAGTCCTGTGACGTCACCGCTCCCCTTGTCCCGCCCATATCTGCACTCCCATGCCCCCTTACCCCCCAATCATCCTGCACAATACGCTTGTGCGTTGGCCCCATGCCTCCCTTTCCCCTCCTCACCATGACCCCTCCCTTCCCTCTCCCCCCCTTTCCTTCCTCTCTACCCCTCACTCCCCTCTCCCCCCCTTTCCTTCCTCTCTACCCCTCCCTTTCCCTCTCCCCCCCTTTCCTTCCTCTCTACCCCTCCCTTCCCCTCTCCACCCCTTTCCTTCGTCTCTACCCCTCTCTTCCCTCTCCACCCCTTTCCTTTCCCTCTACCTCTCCCTTCGCCTCTCCCCCCCTTTCCTTCCTCTCTACCCCTCCCTTCCCTCTCCCCCCTTTCCTTCCTCTCCACCCCTTTCCTTCCTCTCCACCCCTTTCCTTCCTCTCCACCCCTTTCCTTACCCTCTCCACCCCTTTCCTTCCTCTCTACCCCACCCTCCCCTCTCTACCCCTTCCCCCTCCACCCCTTTCCTTCCTCTCTACCCCTCCGTTCCCCTCTCCACCCCTCGCTTACCGGCTACCCCTTTCTACCCCTTTCTACCCCTCCCTTCCCCTCTCTCAACCCCTCTCTCAACCCCTCTTTCAACCCCTCTCTCTACCCCTCTCTCTACCTCTCCATCCCCTCCACGCCTGCCTTCCCTTCCCCCCCCTCACCTTGACCCCCGCGGCAGCGCTCTCCTCCAGCAGCGTGTTGACCTTGCGCTCCACCTCACGGCACTGCTCCTCGGGCGTGGCCTCGCTCTTCTTCTGAAGCGGAGGCGCTGCGCCTTTAGCCGCCTGGTTGAGCGGGTCAAAGTTGCGGCCCTGGGGGTAGGGGGGGGGGGGGGGGGGGTAGGAGACGGGGCGATGATTGCAGCAGGGAGACGCCAGCAAGTGCGCGCATCTTTCACCGGTTAGGGAGATAGCATGCCCATGATGCCCCCAAGGCGCAGGGCACGCTCGTTGTAGCACGCGCCTGGGGTAGAATGCGCCTGGGGTAGCAAGCGCCTGGCATAGCATGCGCCTGGCATAGCATGCGCCTGGTAACGCATGCGAGCATCCATAAATGCAGCGCCACAGCTTCTCGCCACGCGCCAGGGGGCATCCCCTCTCAGCGCAGGTCCTGCCCCTACCGATCCAGCAACCAGCGAAGGTCGTGCTTACCCCGCACAAGAGAGAGTTGTCGTTCCACCAACATATCGGCTCCCTCTCCATATGGCCCCCCCGTCCACTTGCCTCCAATACACACGCACTTGCACACAATGTTTCACAAGCACGCCCACACGTGCCATTTTCCGGGGCATGAGAAAATACCAGAGGAGCGCACACACATACCATTTTCTGGGGCATCGACGAGTAGCCCGCCGCCTTGACGGACGTCATGGGCCGTGCTAGCGTGTCATCCCCAGGGACCCCCTGCGCGGTGCCGATGGCGGCTGTGCCCATGCGGAGCGCGGTGCCCAGCCGTCCGGGTGCCGCCGCACCCAGCTGCCCCGGTACCCGCGCGGTGGTGAGCCGTTGCGACTGGTGGCAGCAAGCAGTTACAGGGAACAGGAGGCGTGGGGTGCGCCCAGACCACGTGAGCGCATGACCAGGGTTGTAGGGCGGGATGATGTGTAGGTGGGAACCATGCTGTAAGCATCCACCATAGTAGAGAATTCTGCAGTCCTGCTTGTAGCATGCAGGCAGCTGGGATGTGGCAGGTGCTGTTTGTTACGCTGATCAACCACAAACTGTTCACATAGGGGAATAATTCAGAATTACTACATAACTGTAAGACTTACAACTCTTTCTTTCTTATTGAAACAGAGGCCCCATACGAAAATGTATACACCGCCTCAATAAGAGGTTCTTTCTCCAAACAGATATTGTAGAAATTTAAAGGTTTCGGCATTTCCAACAGACCGGATTTGCGACACTTCCATACCCGGAATACGTGTTTCTACCATACAGCGAGGCGCGGCTGTACGTACGTCATACGCAGGACCGCCAAGAAGCCCTCCTTCGTATGGTCCGCCAAACGGGTTATTGCTATAGTCGTCCTGAAGCGCGTCCAGGAAAACGGAAACATGTAAAAGACATTGCACTCGATACCGTGAATGCGATCAGAAATTAGCATTACACGGCATCACCGAGCTGCAAAACAGAGCTCAAGCGGGCGAGACGTAGCGTCAAGATGGAACTTGTGTAATCTAGCGACATTTCCGCGACAAAGCTGTAGACATCGCAGAAGATTGCAAAATACAAGTACCTCAGCAGGATCTACGTAGTATGCGTCATCATTTGCCGTGTCATTATAACCACTGTAGATATCATCTTCATCCTCCTCTGGTATGCCGACCCCGCTCCCAACCATAGAATTAAGGCCCGACCGATAAGCCATTGTAAGGGCCAACTACATGCAAGGTGCGGCAATGCTTCACTCTCAGTTGTGACCTATGCGCGCGCTCCCGACCAAAATGGAGGGCTCAACGACATTCTTTGTAGGCAGCACGCCATGGTCAGGGAACTGCTCAAAGAAAGTTCTTTATTCCCACTTGTCGATCGAGGCAGCCCCTTTGGACTTCTAGGGCACCACCTTGCTCTGCCTACCAGCCATAGCCTCCCGATTTAGTTTCGGCAAACCATGCATTGACCGGGTGCAACGTTGGTAAACGCACAGCACGTTAACTTACCCCTGGATCATCTCAATTCTCAAGCTTTGATTCGTGAATAGGAAAGTCCAAGTAGATATTATAATCAGATGTCCATTTATCCGACTTTGCCTATTGCTAATTAGCCAGGTCATCGCCAACAAGACTTTGGGTGGTGTGGGGTCAGGTTGGGGTCAGTACTGTACAATGTGTCATGCCGACTATCATGCCGACTAAGAATAGCTTCAACCATCCGTATCCCATACAGTAAGATACGGTCATGACAAGTAGTGTGCTGCATTGATGCGACTGGCGAGACGGTTCAGCTCCAGGGTCGTATGCAGAAGAAAATTGAGGTCCGCCCCTGGTCCGCCAGGGTCCGCACGAGTACAGTACTCTACAGTACAGTAGAGGTGCATACGTTTGACGTGTGCGGACAGGGCGGGGGGATTCGGAGTGCAAAATGAGCCCAGACGGGTTTATGAACGTGTTTTCACACCAAAAGTTTAATTTGGAGCTCGCCTCGGTATAACGGGCGCAAACCTGGCTATGACAGACATGCCCAGAAAAAAATGAAGCACCACTGGTATTTACGTCCGTCTCTGTGCGAATGTATATTTCCAAGGCATATCATATAGTGTAAGCAGATGCATCGTTGGAATGTAAATGGCCAAATGTCGACAAAGTAGCACAGCGTAAGACAACGGGAGCGCGCAGCAAAATGGGAGATGGAGGAGATGGCGGCAAAGGAGACACAAATTCTCCGACGGAGCGCGTGCAGGTAGTGGTGCGGGTGAGACCCCAAACAGATGATGAGGCGTCCGAAAAGCCCGCTGTGACTGTCGAAAAAGGGTCCAAGAGGGTGCTGGTACGTTTGGCTCTAGGAACCTGTTGTTATGTGAATGTGGCTTTGCTTTCGATCCTCGTTCAGCACATTACCACAGGCGTCGTATAATGCACCTTGAAGCTGTACGCTCGTATATTCCAAAATACTCCGCGTTCATGTTCGGCAGGAAGCTACTGGCACGTCAAAAAACATAGCCCAAGATGAGCAATCGTATTACTTAGTTTCACACAACATTTTTTCGTAGTAATGCGACATGCAAGTATTGTCGGCTTTGGGGCCCTGTCCCCTTGCTTTTGCACATTTTAAAGCTTCCCCAATTGGTCGCGACCTAACGAGACCAAGCGTTGATGATGGGCACCCTTCTTCGGTGTGCTTGTTAGGATTATCACGCGGTTCAATGGACGATAGCACACTGCGCGGAATGCTATGGCAACGGTCGCGCAGAACCTTGAACAACTTATCACTACCAGTGAGGCAGGTTTTCTAAAACAAAAGTTATGTGGCGTTCATTATTCAAGAGCCACATATTAGCTTGTTTTCAGTTTATAGTGCTCCACAGGAAAGTGGGCGGCCATTGCGCATTCTCTGCCGCTCTTCTCAATTGCTACCACGCTAATGGACTCTGTCTTTGCTCATATTCTGCCCCACGCGGAGTTTGCAAGCCCTGTCAGTCTGTCGCCCCTATAGATTACACCATGGGGAAGGCTCCCCAGCCTTGTTCCTTGTGTCTTGGTCAGTACATCAGTAATTTCTTTTGTACATCCATGAACACGAGGCCCAGAAAAAGGTTAGTAAGGACATGTGAGGGGCCAGGGAGGGAAGTAAAGCAGACTTCCTGTCTACCGCTACCTACAGTATTGCCCTATGACTGGCATCCACGTTCCTCATGCTTCATCATGTTTAGCATCTTCCCATCCCATCATGCGGGAAGTTTGCCACCACCTGACTCTGGCGCCCATCAGCCAATCAAATCAAGCCCCGGCAAGCAGCTCTGCGACAACTCCTCCCTGACATCGCTGTTTAATGCGCATGTTCCTCCTTGATGTACATTTTCCTTGGATCACCCCTCCACGTGTGCTGCCTGCAGGTCTCCGCGCAGAAGGATGGCGGCAAGGCCAGCTTGCCGGATATCACCGGCGCTGCCAGGGCACCTGCGGTGGTGGCCAAAGCATTCAACTTTGACGCCTGCCTTGATGGCAGCTGCACGCAGGCAAGTGACGTGCGTGACGGCATCAGTGGGCCTGGAAGGGCCGCCGGCTCGTTCATGACGTGGCTTATGGCGGTCCCGTGCGTGTTTGCCACCAACACAGCTGCTTGCCAGGTTTGTAATGGGCTCCGCGCACGGTGGCCCCTGCTGTCGTGGGTTGTGGGCTTCAGCCATTTCATCTTCTTTCCTGCTGCCCCAGTGTATGTGTATAATGTCCATGCACAAGGGCCCACGCGCTCACGTCCGCGCACTGGAGTCCATCGGCGCATGACTCGGCCGATTGCCAGCGCGCACGCGACCCCCTGCTTTTGCTCGCACTGATGCTGGTTCCACACGCCGTGCCTCGCAGCTCCCCCCGTGCAGGTTTGCTCATGTTGGTTGCTGGTTTGCTCACGTTGTTTGCTGTTTTTCTCACGCCCGTCCTGCCCCGTGTCTGTGGCCATGTGTCTGCACCTTCCGTCGCCAGGTGGACGTGTTTGCGGCGTGCGACCTGCCCGCCCTCATCCGCGCGGCCATGGATGGCTTCGCAGTCACCGTGTTCGCATTTGGGCAGGTGAGCTGGCGCGCATTCGGGCAGATGGGGCATTGGCTGGTGTTCACGTTTGGGTAGCAGGGGATTTGCTGGGGTTATTGTTAGGATATGTGGGGCTCTACCTGTCACAAAACAAGCAATTGTCAACAACAGCTTATGCTTTTGCGCGGAGCTGAGGCGGTCACTGTCTTTTCGTTTTGGACCCGTTGGGTGGTCACATAGGACCAGAAGCACCACCTGTCATTGGGCAGGGGATGGCTAATAGGGTTGTCTGCTAGCGTGGGCAGGTAAGGGCGGGGAAGGAGGCGGCATGTTTGGTTCTGTTACATTCACCGAGGGCAAGCATCAGCCATGAAGCATTCATCGCAATGATTAGCCGCTACCGCTGGGCATGCAGCAATGACCCGCAAGGCGTGTAATGGGCTCGTCTCGCGGACGTCACTGCTGTGAACCTGGCATGTCATTCCGACATTTGCACGTGATTACGACAGTTCCATGTGCCTGTGCACGCCCTGGCAAGGAGAATGGGGTGCTGTGCCTGGTAAGTGGCTGTCTACAACTCTACAACGGATTGGGGGTAGGCATTGGCCGGGCGTGCTCTGTGGCTCACAAGGGAGGTTGGCCATGAGGGAGATGTCCAGGATGCGGGACTGCGCTGCCATTCACTGCCTGCTTCTAACAAACGGGGCCATCGGGGTGCCCTCGGCCCTCTAAGCAACCCACGCTGCATGTCTGCATGGCACCCAACGCTGTTTGCCCACCCATCCACCAGCATGGGCACCGGCTGGCTTGTCCCATCTTCCTGGCTGCTGGTTCCTGCTGTGCTGGCGCATGGAGTGCTGGTTTGGCCAACGGGCAGGGCCAGCATTCCTTCACGCGGCCCCTTGTTCGGTTGGCCCTAATCTAGCACACATTTGTTGCGCCATTTCGTTTCTCTTGCCGCCTCCATCACCACCAAAACTCACACCCACGTTCGGATGACAAACCGAACCATCTCTTAGCCCTCCCACCACCAGCTGGAAGCACATGAGTACTGCAAGGGCTGGGCTGATGTCTGCACGTTGGCACAGGCATGAGACGCCTCATGCCCCCATGATGTGTGGAAGGATGGTTCTCCCCCCCCCCCCCCCCCCCCCAACGCACCCACATCTCACCATACCACCCACGTGTGCTCCAGACGGGGGCCGGCAAGACATACACGGTGACTGGCCCCGCAGGCACCGCCTTCCCCTCCAACGTGGACGCGGGCACATTGCCATTGGACGCGGGGCTGGTGGCGCGCTCGCTGGTGCACGTGTATGGCCAGGTGGCGGCGCGCAAGGACGCCGAGTTCAAGATGACGGCCTCGTACAATGAGATCTACAACGAGAGGGTATGGATGTGTAAAATGGTGATCTGGTACGGAGCAGACTTGGAATGGTGTTAGCATAAGGATGAAGAACGGTGATGGAGCGGTGCTAGCATAGGGGTGAAGAACGGTGATGGAGCGGTGCTAGCATAGGGGTGAAGAACGGTGATGGAGCGGTGCTAGCATAAGGGTGAAGAACGGTGATGGAGCGGTGCTAGCATAGGGGTGAAGAACGGTGATGGAGCGGTGCTAGCATAGGGGTGAAGAACGGTGATGGAGCGGTGCTAGCATAAGGGTGAAGAACGGTGATGGAGCGGTGCTAGCATAAGGGTGAAGAACGGTGATGGAGCGGTGCTAGCATAAGGGTGAAGAACGGTGATGGAGCGGTGCTAGCATAGGGGTGAAGAACGGTGATGGAGCGGTGCTAGCATAGGGGTGAAGAACGGTGATGGAGCGGTGCTAGCATAGGGGTGAAGAACGGTGATGGAGCGGTGCTAGCATAAGGGTGAAGAACGGTGATGGAGCGGTGCTAGCATAGGGGTAAAGAACGGTGATGGAGCGGTGCTAGCATAGGGGTGAAGAACGGTGATGGAGCGGTGCTAGCATAAGGATATCGGCGTGGTACAGAACGGTGATGGAGTGGTGCGTGATCGCATGTCGGTGTGCCGATACAAAGATGCTCAGGGAGCGTGTGAGCGGCGACGTTGGATACTTGGCTGGGGAGGTGAGCCGTGGTACGCGGTGACCATTCAAGTCGATGGCATACGTGCATGGCTCCTGTGTCCATGCCGCTACGCTCCCCCGTCCTCCCCCCAGTTAGTGTTGGGGTGATGTGGAAGGGTGGGGTTCCAGGTTGTGCGTCCCTGCCACGCAAACAGGAGGCCGCTGCTTGCGAAGCATGGTATGGACCACGGTGTGCACGCCATGCGTGGTGTTGGCAGCCTCGTTCTGGTCAGGTCCTAGTCGTTGAACGTCTCCCAGCACGCAGGATGCAGCCGTCTTGGGTCATGGTACCCATGGGCCATTCCCACAGGCACGCCCTGCATGCAAGGCAGAGCTGAGCAGGGCAAACAGAGGAATACTGCACGCCACCGCACGGGTGCCACATAACGTATGGCCACTCATGGCGGCCAACGCGCATGTGTCGGGCACCGCGGGATGTGCGTCAAGCATGGCTGAACCCTGAACCCAAACATGGGTGGGTGGGCATGCGTGGAGGATACTGGGCCTGGGCACGCGACACGCCGCTGGGTGGGCACGCAGTTGTGAGGGACGGGTTCACCTGCGGTTTGGCTCCCCCAGTAATCCCTTCCCAAATGGTTCGGTCAACCGTTTGGCCTCTGCCTGCTACCTTGTCCCCTGCGCCCCTGCGTCCCTGGCAGGTGACCGACCTGCTGGTCCCCCCCCCCTCGGCCTCACTGGCGGTGCGCCACAGCCCGCAGCGGGGCTTCTACGTGGAGGGCCTCACCAGTGTCGCATGCCCCACGCTGGCCGATGCACTGACCGTGCTTAACGATGGTGCGTGCGTAGCCCGCGTACTTACGAGCTAAGTGCCACCCAAGGTCCAACCATAGTAGACGGGGTTGGCCATCACCGCCATGGCCACCCCCAACCTGGGCTTCCCCTGCGTCAGTCCTCACCCATATGCTCATTTTGCCCTGGAAGCCACGGTTGAACCAGGCAGCATGCGGCGTAGGGCCGCTGCGCGTATTGTCGACACCGAGCTACCCCGTTTGTCTTATTGCTATTCTCATAGTAGTAGTAACACCCCGGTGCTGCCATCTATTCTTGTACTTGTATGGACCGCTCGGCATGGAACCCTCTTGCCCTCCTGTATATGCTGACCGATGGCACGGATTGTTTGGCATGAGTACCGCAGTCCTCAGCCTCCTGTGAGACGTGCTCTTGCCCTCGTCCGCCTAACCAGCCGTATTGCATGTCATGATCAGCCGTGGCCAACTGTTCCCCGCTTCCCTTGCCACACCGCGATATCCCCCATCCCTCCCCAGGCCTAACGCGGCGGCGCGTGGGCGCCCACTTGATGAACCGTTCGTCTAGCCGCAGCCACAGCATGATGACGCTGTACCTGGACTGCAAGGAGAAGCCGCAGCTGCAGGCCGACGGGGTGGGGGAGGATGACATCCTCAACCGGCCAGGGCGGGATGTTTGGAGGTAAGTTTATGAACGGCCAGGATGCAACGTGGGGAGGTGGGTGGCTGTACTCGGTGGGTGGGTGCACTGGTTGGCAAACAGCCCAGTGGTGGATGGACTGCGAAAGCCCGCATTGAGCGACATGTCTGCATGCAAGGGGGAGCTGGCATGGTTGCATGCAAGGGGGAGCTGGCATGGTTGCATGCAAGGGGGAGCTGGCATGGTTGCAGGCGCGTGTCGCTGCAAACGGCCGTATGCCAGCAGCAGAGGCCAGCAGCGCAGGGTGAGCACAAAGCAGGTGCCCTCGAGCGCTTACCACGGCTGCCAGGGCCTTCAACCCAATTGAGGATGACTTCCGTCCTCCACCCTGTCGTCAGTGTGGTTTCTATTCGTTTAAGCTGTGGTTGTTGCATTTCCAACATGTAGTTGCTTCCCTGCCTGACATGTGTCGGCTCGTGATCTGGTGGGGACAACCCCGTTGGCCCTGTCTTCCTGTGCGCGTATCCCCCCCCCCGACCAGGTTTGGCAAGATTGTGTTTGTGGACCTGGCGGGCAGTGAGCGACTCGCGGACACGGGCAACACGACAGACAAGTCAATCAAGGAAGCCGGAAACATCAACCGCAGCTTGTTCGCGCTTGGGAAGGTGGGCAGGGCGGGGCCACCGGCCATTCAAAATGTCTTATAAACATCACCAACAGAGTTTACAGTAATGACAATAATGCCAACCCCTGCTACAAACTCCGCAGCCCCTACGCTACACGTTTTGGTTTGTAATGTGATGTGGGAGCTAACACTCCTGTAACGATTACAACTTCTGGGTTGTATTGTAATGTGGGAGATACCGTTCCTATACTGCTAGCTAATGACAACTTCTGGGTTGTATTGTAATGTGGGAGATACTGATCCTATACTGCTAGCTAATTACAACTTCTGGGTTGTATTGTAATGTGGGAGATACCGTTCCTATACTGCTAGCTAATGACAACTTCTGGGTTGTATTGAAATGTGGGAGATACTGTTCCTATATGTACTGCTAGCTAATGACAACTTCTGGGTTGTATTGAAATGTGGGAGATACTGTTCCTATATGTACTGCTAGCTAATGACAACTTCTGGGTTGTATTGAAATGTGGGAGATGCCGTTCCTATACTGCTAGCTGATGCTGTGAATGTTCCTTCCATGCTAGGCAATGGGGGAACATTGCAACCACCTGGGCATGCTTCTGAGAACCAAGGGCGTGTCTCGTGAGAAATAAGCCCCTCGCCACTGAACGGGAAGGTACATAAAGCATGTCGGCTCTGCCTCTGCGTTGCAGCGCCATGCTGGCGTTATGCCCGCATGCTGACATTGTTCCCATTGTCGCCTTGTCTCGCTGGCCCGCGCCTGCAGTTTAGAGCCCGCAAGTCTACCTGTTCGAACCCCCTGCTCAACCAAGAAGTTGATGGCTTGTTCCCATGGCCTCGTCCTCTGGCTTGACGATTGCCACTAGACTCGTTGCTTTCTCGCTGTCCTTTCTTGCTCAAGTTGCCATCTTGACCGTGGTGAGTACCACTTGGGCGCATGCGTGCGTGCATGCATGTCTGTGCATGCGTATGCAGGTGATTGCGGCGCTGAGCGAGCGCGGGGGACACAAGGGGGGCACGCACGTGCCCTTTCGGGACAGCAAGCTCACACAGGTACTTGTGTGCAGCCGTGTCGCGTGGGGGCGAGCTCACGAATGGCAGGAAGGGGAGGCGGGGGTCTTTCCCTACCGCCGCCCCTTGCTGCGCTTGTTCACCCCATGCGGGATGGTGGGGAGGGGATGTTGTGCCTACATATGTGTGTGCACGCTCCTGGAGTAAATAGGAGTATATGGGCAAGGGATGCATTGGGCCTTGCCCAAGGTGCTGCGGTCTGTCCCTCTAATCCCATCTTCAGCAACCGAGATGTGGGCGGGCCACAGAGGCGCCTTGGCAGGACGACCGTGGCATGCACCACACCGCTCCGCACACAGGAGGGTCGGGCGGTAGCGTGGGGAGAGCTCAGAGCTGTTTCATGACGCTGCGCTTACACCTTTACCGGTTCCCTGCCCGTGGTACGTGCGTCCCCGTGCCGTGTGGCCTTTGCCCCCTTCTTATTCGGCCGCAGCTCCTCATCGACAGCCTGCAAGGGTCGGGTCGCGCACTTATGCTGGCATGCTGCTCGCCCCAGGCCAGGCACGCCGAGGAGACCATCAACACGCTGCACTTTGCCAGGTAATAACCCACGTGTGCATCCTTCACCTTGCCAGGTGATAACCCACGTGTGCAAGGTGCACTTTGCCAGGTTATAAACCACGTGTGCACACTGCACTTTACCAGGCAAGAAACCGCTTGTGCACGCTGCACTTTGCCAGGGAAGAGTGCACTTGTGCAGGCTGCACTTTGCCAGGGAAGAGTGCACTTGTGCACGCTGCACTTTGCCAGGTAATAAACCACTTTGTGAACATTTACCAGGGAAGCAGGTGCCTGTACGTGGCTGCTCTTGTGATGGGCCTGCCCTGGGATCTGTTGGTCGTGTCTTTTCTCTTTGTCTCGCTGAGTGCACAGCACAGCCTGCTTGCATGGGGCTGTTCTTGGGCCACCAAGAGGGTGCCAGTGGGCCAGGAGATCCCACAATTGCAACCACCCGCGTTGCTTTGTGTGCATTCACGAGCATGGCATGGGGTGGCATGGGATGGCATGGGGCACTGGGAAGTGGGACCATCCTGTGCTTGTCCAGCGCACGAGGATTCTCATAAGCACCCAGGGTCCAGCGTGTGGGGTGCGATACAGTGCTATCCACGGAATAGCAAGGAAAAGCAGCGGCGATGGCGGGGCGGGGCCACGTGCTGATCGCTTCAGAAGATGGAACGTGCGGCCTCTTGGGCGTCGAACTTACCTACTCACTGTCGATAATGTGTATAGTGACTGAAGGACCCCCGCTCACTCGATTGTCATGGGAGGCATTTCCTCATGCATGGCGATGAGTGCAGCTGCACGCGGCCTTTTTTTTTTTTTTTTTTTGAATGTTTCCAACCGGCCCGCCCGTCTGCTTGCCCACCCCTCTCCCTGCGTGGCCCCTCGGTTCCTGCCTCCCCATGTGCATGGCGGTGCATGGCTGTCTTGCCATGGTGCAGCCTGGCGCTGCATGTGCGCAGCAAGCCGGTTGTGATCCTGGATCCTCACGACCAGCTGGTGATTGACCTGCGCAAGACGATCATCAGCCTGCGAAACGTACGTGCCCATCTAGCAACACTTAAGCGTGGGGGTAGAGCAGATCAGGGGAGCCGGCGACCTTTGGCCCATTTGGCTAGTATCCTATTAGACGCCTGATGTGTGTCTTTGTGGTGTCAGCGCGACGAGATGAGCTGGCAGCAGTGGGAGGTGGCCCAGCCAGGTGTCCTTGCTTTGCCACGCCATGAAATGCCTTTGTGGGCCGGTAATGTGTGCCCGCCTGTTGTCTATCACATGGCTGTGGTGGTTGCCACTCGTCGCACATGCTACCGCCAACACACGCTCTGTGCATTGCTCCACGCATGGTGTCGGTTCTAGTCCCAGCGACACTTGTCTTCTCATGTCAACCTGCCCAGACCTGCTCAGGGATGTACCCGTGGCGCCTGCCATCCCAATGTGCATTCGGTGTGGCGTGCCACCGTGTCTCCTGGTCCCCTTGCCCTCCTGCCCTCGTGCGCTGTCTGGTGGTTGTGTTGCCTTGCCCGTGGGCTGCCCTGCCCATGATTGTGTTTCCTTGTCAGCGTGTTGTCGATGTGCTGCCTCACCGGGGGCTGTGTGGCCTCATCCATGCACTGCCTTGTGCATGTGTTCCTTTGTCCACGTTCCCCCTTGTCCACGCCCCGCAGGAGAACAAGAAGCTCCTGGGTCGCCTGGACGAGCTGGCCATGGCAGAGACGCGCCGCGGACCACTCTCACCGGGGGGGGGCTCTGGCAACGACACGGGGGGCAACAGCTCATCATCGTCGGAGACTGAAGACAACCTGCGGTCACCGGCCAAGGGGGGGGCGGCCACGGGGGAAGGCTCGGCCGCCAGTCGAGGCGGAGGCAGCGGGTCATCAGGTGGTTCGTCGTCAGGGGGCGAGGACAGCAGCAGCCACCGCGGCCGCAGCCAGGATAATAATGCCGGCGACGCAGGGGACCTGATATCCCCTACCGCGTCCGATGGGAGGGAGGCGTTGTCGGACGCCAGCTCCTCGGGCCGCCACTCGCCCTTGTCCCATGGCGGTGACGGGCGCACGCCCAAGTCACTCCCCCGCCGTGCCAGCCGGCTGAGCAGCAGTACCACTGCGGCCGACATGCCCCCCAGCAGCCCATCCACCGACGTGCAGGGCGGGCGGGTCGCGCCAGGGTCACGTGCCGGCCGCCCCTTTGCGAAGAGCAGCCGCGGGTCCTCGCGCTCGTCCGAGTCAGGCCAGCGCCAGAAGAAGCAGTCCGGGAAGAAGGGAGGCAAGCCCGGCATGAATGGTGGCTACAAGGCTGGCTCGGGCGCCGCGGTGGCACCCTCCATGTCGGCACGTGACTTCCAAGAATTTCCTGAGCTTGCGGCGCTCGAGCAGGCGTTCCAAGCCAACCTGATGAGCGCACGCGTGGCGGCACCCCCCCCACCGCCCCCACCCGCAGCGCTGGCCCCCTTCCCTGAGCTAGCTGAGTTGGAGGCCGAGTTCCACCGCCGCATGAGCGAGGCGCGCGCGGGCGGCGCCGTGCAGAGCCGTGAGGGTGACGCGCAGCTGCGAGATGGGGAGGGATCGGGGGCCCCTGCCACCACCACCCCCACGGGCCAGCCCGCGTACCGCTACCCGTTCTACACGCCCATGCCTAGCGCGGGGTACCCTGCGGCAGTGGCCTCCTTTTTGCCCAGCTACGTCGGGTCACCCCCCGCGCCCAAGCCCAAGCCCAAAGCCAAGAAAGCGCGGCCGAGCTCTGCAAAGGGTGGTGACAAGGATAAGGGCGGCGATAAAGGCAAGGGCGCCAAGAGCACGGGGGAGAAGCTGCCAAGTATCCGCAGCACGGCGCCACCCACCAAGATCCCCAAGCCGCCAGTAAAGCTAACACCGGAACAGAAAGCGGCGCGGTGGGCAGAAGTCAACAAGTGGTTTGGCATGGATGCGGAGATGACCGAGTTTGCGTACAGTGTCCACGACCGTATAGTGACCGAGGAGAACATGGACCCGACCAGCGACGAGTACTACGCAGGTACGTGCGTTGGAGGGGCTAGGGGGGGGTAGGGAGGTGATGTGTGTGGCGCAAGGGAGGGGGGGGTGGGGCGGGGAACATGTGGGGTGCATGATGATGCCGGCAGCGTGCGGCACAAGGGGGTCAGCGTACCTAGGGGCATGGGGCACTCCGTTTGTGGCGATGATAATGGGGGAGGCGGCACCGAGCCTATGGGATGCAGCTTGCTGGCTTGAACGGGTCGCGTTGGGCTCAACTCCGACAGCAGCCGCCGCACGCCTTGCAGGAGTCAACCGTGCAATACCACCACGCAGTTTGATAGGTGCTGC
Source organism: Mesostigma viride (assembly GCA_009746045.1). Taxonomy (NCBI): domain Eukaryota; kingdom Viridiplantae; phylum Streptophyta; class Mesostigmatophyceae; order Mesostigmatales; family Mesostigmataceae; genus Mesostigma; species Mesostigma viride. Next base: position 2,854,305 of record RPFO01000065.1, read on the forward strand.
TGACCCCTGTCCACATCATGGGATTGTGGAGTTGAGGAGTTTGCTATAAAGTACTGTGACGTGACCTTGCTGACCAGTCCTCACTAACCAGAGTGACTCGCGTGGACCCAGATTGCAGCATGCCCGTAGCCGAGTGGTTCCAAAGAAAAATACGTGAGAATAAATACGAGCATGAAAATCTGTGCATGGCGGACGTGCCTAGCGTATTCTGCGCTGTCTGCAGTGGATGCAGGCAGAACTTTGTGGCACCACCGTCCTACCTTTAGCAAGGACTGCATGCAGGCAGAATGCAGTGCATGAACAAGCGCTTCTTACAGGCATTTATTCTGCATCTTTGCTCATGCATTTGTCTGGTTGCATCCCTCCACGCCCTATCTATACTGCAAATGCCGCTCATGCGTCGCCTACCATGTGTTTATGTGTATGTATGTGTGGGTGCATGTGGTCCACCAGAGATTGAGAAGCAAGTACGTGCCGCCTTCCCTGACGGCTGGGCGCTCTACATGGAGATGGCGGACGCGCAGGCGCCAGCAGAAGAGGACAACAAGTCAGATAGGGACCAGGCACATGGTGCAAGTGGGGCAGAGGACCGTGCAGTGTCGGCGGGCAGTGGCGACGGCGGTGGCGACCAGGGTATGGACACGTCCTGCGACGCAAACGAGACGGCGTCCCCGAAACCAAAGAAGGTGGTGAAGAAAAAGCCCAAGGAAGCTGCCCCTGCTCCTGTGGCCCAGACGCGGGAACAGTCCCTGGACATGTAAGGCAGTGTCGTTGCATGGATGTAGGCACAAACAACGCGGTCGCATGCTTTGGTGTGGTGAGGGTTTGGGGGGGTCGTGCTGGCAGCTGACGGCATGATGAAGTGGTAAAAAATGTTTGTTTGTGTAGCATGGCCATAGGACAAGAGTTTAAAAACAGGGTGAATCGATGAGCATGCAGGAGGATTGCATGCTGCCTGGGAATATGGACCGCGTGCCGATGCAGATGCCAGTACAACCAGGTGCGGTTTGTGTGCGGGTTTGGGATGCCCGAGGCTACTTGGGGGAGGGCCAAAACCGCGTGAGGGTCAGACACGTGTGGTGGAACGCGTTTCCATATCAGCGCATGTCTAGCAGCTAGCATGTCTGATCGGCCCGTTCCCTCCATGCCCGTGGCCCCCTCTCCCCATGTGCATCCCATCCTGCAGGGAGTTCCGCCAGCTACTCAAGCGGCCGCCCGCCTACCGCCGCTCCTACTCGGTGCTCACGCACACGCTCACGCCCACCAGCGGCGGGGGTTCACCGCTGTCGCCGCCACTGGCGAGCAGCGCGCTGCCCACGGGGGCGTCCCCTTGGCCGGTGCAGCCGCGCCAGACGTCCGCGCCGCACACGCTCGGGGATAGCCCGCTGAGCCCCCCCAGCGTGGGCCATGGCTTGGTGCACCGGTCTGCCAGCAGTAGCGGCCGGCTGGTGGGGTCGTCGCTGACGGACCTGAACGGGCCGCGGCTGACGGACACCCTGTCAGGACCACAGCTGTACACGCTGCGCACGCTTACATCCAGCAGCGGCAAGAAGCCACCGTTTGACTCGTCGCCCTCCGGGTCAGCCTCGGGTGCGCGCGAATCAAGGCCCAGTTTCGACAACAGCAGCGTCAACTTCAACAGCTACAGCGGCGGCGGAATGGCGCAGGTCGCCACAGGTATGCTCATGGGGTAGGGCAAATAGGGCGTGCTGAGTCAGCAAAAGGAACGAGGTGTGCCGTGGGATGTGGATGATTGTCATCTTGTCATGGGCATCGGCAGGCAAGCATTTGCCCGCATAGGCTTGCTGGGTCATTCTAGCTTGATGGGTCATTATAGCAGCATGCCGGCAGCGTCCACACTTGACACTTCCTTGGCTAACGGCGGGCAGGTGCATGCTGGCCGCTCGAGATGATTTCTACAGGACATTCTTCATGCATGTTCCTTGCATGGTTGTCTTTGTCACAGCAGGAATGCATACTGGCCATGCCGATGGCTCAAGCGTGGAACTTCTTCGTACTGTCCAGATGTCTGATCACATTGGTTTCCCTCTTCAGTGCGGCAACTCACACATGCATTGCCCTGGCGCACGGCCATCCCTGCACCTGCCTGGCCCCTGTGTCTGCAGATGCCGACAGCTTTGCGCGACGGCGCGACGCGCTGGTGGCGGAGCTGGAACAGGTCAAGCATGAGGCGGAGCGCGAGCGGCAGAAGATCATGCGCCAGATCAAGAAGAAGCTGGTCAAAGCGCAGAAGCGGGGCATGGCCGACGGGCCGGCTCTCCGGTCGCCGTCAGGGAAGTGGGAAAGGTGACACCGGGCTTGGTGACGCTTGACACCAGCACTTGGGAACAGCAGCCAGGCTCATGCTATGGGAAAACCCGTGCAGGCATGGCATGTTTACCCAACCATATTTACAGTATTTCTGTCAATGCACTCGGTTATCTGCGGACAGTTGGCTTTGCCAGTGTCGCGCTACGCACAGCAAGTGCTCAGCCATACAATTCATTGTCTGCGACAAGCAAAGATTTGTGTGGTGCTGAACCACACACAGAGGGAGGCCAACCCATCGATAGCGTTTTTCCAGATTGCTGCATGACATGAAACCCAGCGTGCGCTGTGTCTGTAGCGCCCCAATGAATGGATGGGGGCCCGCAAATCGACGCAAATCGAGACGAGTGCCCCATGCAAAACCATATAGAGGGGGGAGCGCAATGAGACACGTGGATTTAAATATAATTTTAAAATCAAGCTGCTGATCGAATGCTTCACACTACATGGACGGCCGGCCGGCACACACTATCCATGTCTGCATGTCCGTAATCATGTCCATGCATCCACAGCCATCCACCACCTCGTTTATTAAGTGAGACAAACAGTCCTGTCCAGATGCATGGTGATCCAACATCGTGGAAGGACTAGGGTAGTCATCTCCTAGAGGAACTTGACGCAAAGAACGTGGGCCGGCCGGAGCCGCGTGGCTATCTGTAGCTAGGAAGACCTGCATGGCCGGAGGGAGACAGATTAAAAATATAATGATTAGGAATCATTAATTATTAGGAACATAACTCCGTTGGGAGTGTCTGTAGCACATAGCCCAGAGCACGAGCCACGAGGTAGCCATGGCTGACGGCGGAGCTCATAACTTTCACGTTTGAGCACCGAATTTAGTCGTGAATATCACAATCGCTTCGTCTTTCTAAGACGCACATGCTGATATAATTTTCCGACGCTATTACGCAATATACGATGAGCAAACGCCCATCGACGCAACGCAGCCTGGCGGCTGCGCTTGGCCATGAAAATCCGCCCGCAGCCTCGGCTGCAGCTTCGCCCACCGGCCCAGAAGGCAGCGGCGCCGCTAGCCAAGCTCTAGTGGTCGTCCAGCCCCCTGCTGCGCCCGCATCGCCAGCAGCGTCGCCCGAACCCAAGCGCAGTCGCTCTGACGGGCTGCTGGATGAGTAAGACTTTGACGCCAGCCAGCCCGGCTATTTTGACAAGCTTACACCCGATCGCATCCTGGGCCATGTGTTTTTCGGGACGCATGCCTCTCTTCTAGAGCTGTGCAAGCAGCTTTCCCACCAAGATCGCCTTGTCAATGCCCGCCTCAAGAGGCGCAATTTCGGCAAAGACGTCCTCAACGCACGCCGCCCCCACCTCCAGCAATTCGCCCTCTTTTCCCTCCTTGGACGCTCCATCGAGGAGCTTTGGCCCCCAAAGCCCCTCACCACCACCTTAACCGAATCCTCCATCCGCTCACTCCTCAAGGAGGCCCTCGAGCAGCACGTGGCCCCCATCGCTGCAGATGTGGCGGCCATGGGCAGCACGCTGGCTGCCGAGCTCCCCCTCCTCTCCACCATCTCCACCGCCACCTCCACTCTCCTCGCCTCCTCCACCGCCACCACCCCCACCTCCGGCGCCGCCATCACCGCCCAGCTCCGTGACATCGACCAGCGTCTTAAGGACAACGCCATCGCTATCGAGGTCCTGCAGAACACCGCCGGCCTCACCGCCCAGGCGGTGAAGGACATTGCCGCCAAGCCAGCCCCTGCTGGCCTGGCCGGCGATGCTCCTCCCCTCACGACCTGGGCGGACATGCTTAAGCAGCACACCACCTCCACCACCTCCGCCGTCGCAGCACAGCTCCAGCGGCAGACGCTTGACCTCCGCGAGGAGGCCGAGCTCGCCAAGCGCAGCCTCAACGTCATTGTCAAGAATCTCAAGATGGAGGAAGGTGAGAATTCCGAGAAGCTTGCGCGTGCTTTTGAGAGAGAAATCCTTGATCGCATGGGCCTTATACTGGTGAGATCGAGCTGGCCGCCCACCGCCTTCCCCGCGCGCGGGGTAAGGCAGGGCCGCCCCCGCTCCTTCTCACCTTTAAGACCCCGGCGGACAAGATTTCTTTTCTCAGACGCCGCAAGCGGCTCGAGAAGACTCTCTTCACCCTTGATGACGACTTGACCCTGGCGCAGCAACAACGCGACGGCGACGGGAGCTATGGCCGACCTACCTCCAGCTCCGGCAGACCAAGGCGGGGCAGCCGGTGAACTGGAAGGGGGCGGCCATCTACGTCGGCCACAAGCCCTGGCAGGCGACCCCCGCGGCCCCAGCGACTCCAGACGCCCCAGCTTAGGGGAATACAGCAGTAGTAGTGTAGAATAGATAGACCGTGGCCATGTACATGTTATGTACGCCTCCTAGAGGCCCTATTCCAGCTAAGCCACGCGCTTTATTTAATCATGTACATGTGTGCCTATGATGAGCCACACTCCAGACGATGCCTAGTTTTATTTAGTAATGCTGTGCCCATGCAGAGAGCTGCTCTCTGCTGAGATGCCACGCTCTAGTTTTTGTATAGCCATGAGGATCTTCCCCCTCACAGGCATGCTCCCCCCTTACCCGGGCATAGCGTGATAGACCATTAGGGTGCGAGTTCCCTGGTGCACCTAGAGCAGGGGTAGCTTACATTCCCACCCTTGCATGAAGTAGCCTAGAATGTATTAAAAGCCATATGCCCCTTCTCAGGGCTATGCATGTGCTACATTTACTCCCAACGGAGTGATGTTGATAATTATAATAGCCCAGAGAGGGGGCATTAATTAACTAATTAGAAACATAACTCCATTGGGAGTACATGTAGCACTACATATCCCTGAGAAGGGGCCTATGGCTTTTAATACATTCTAGGCTACTTCCTGCAAGGGTGGGAATGTAAGCTACCCGTGCTCTAGGTGCACCAGGGCACCTGCACCCTCACATGAACTTCACACTATGCCCAGCTAAGGGGGATTATGTCATGTGGGGGAAGATCATCATGGCTATACAAGAGCTAGGGCATGGCTTCTCGACACAGAGCATTTCTCTGCATGGCATAGCATGGCTAAATTCTTAATGCAACATCCATGGGGTCCCATTATAGGCAGGGCGTGGCTAAATTCTGAAGGCATCATCCATGGGGGCCGGCCGGCCATTATGGGCGCACATGCGCGTAGGCCACATGCTAGGCTAAGCCTGACTAATCTACACTACTGGTATATATTCCCTAGTCTGAGGTGGCAGGGGGGGCCTGCCAGGGCTTGTGGTCAACGTGGATGACCGCCCCCCTCCAGTATACCGGCTTCCCCCTTGCGCTCTGCCGCAGCTGAAGGTAGGTCGGCCATATATAGCTCGCGTCGCCGCTGTTGCTGGGCCAGGGTCAAGCGATCGTCGTCCAGCGTGAAGCGAGTCTCCGAGAGCTTCTTGCGGCATTTAAGGGGAGGGTCCGCCGCTACGACACTGAGCTTGTCCGCCATGTGTGAGGAGCACGGGTGCCGGGCCAGCCTTCCCCCGCGCGCGGGGGAGGCGGACAGCCGACATGTCCAGCTCACCAGTGAGTCGCATGGGGGCAAAAATGTCGCGCTTAAATGCCTCAAGAAGGCTCGTGGAGGTCTCACCTGCCCGGCAGCCGGTCGAAGTGCTTGACGATGACATTGTGGCTGCGCCGGGCGATGTCGGCTTCCTCGCGAAGGTCGAGGGCTTGTTGCTTGAGTTGTGGGCCGTGATGGTGGAGGTGGTGGAGGTGGTGTGCTGCTTTAGCAAGTCCGCCCATGCAGGTGGAGGGAGCATTGCCGGCCGGGCCATGCAGCCTGGGCGCCGGCTGGGCGGCGATGTCCTTCACCGCCTGGGCGGTGAGGCCGGCGGTGTCATGCAAGCTCTCAAGGGCGGTGGCGGTGGCTTGAAGGCGTTGGTCGAGGTTGAGGAGCTGGGCTTTGATGTCGGCAGTGGAGGCGGAAATGGCAGTGCAGGTGGCGGTGAGGTGAGGAAGTTCAGCAGCCATGCAGCGGGCCACCCATTGCTACGACGTCAGCAGCAAGGGGGGTCACGTGCTGCTGAAAGGCTTCCATTGATGAGGATGGAACGGAGGGTGGGGGCGGAGATGGATGGAGCCCAGATCTCGCCGTCAGAGCGTTGGAGAAGGGAGTTGAGGATGGCGTGCTGGAGACGGGCACTACATTTCGCCACCGCGGAAACCCAATTTATGCGAGAATGTGGTTCCGTCAATACGGCGGGGGTTACAAAATCAATTTCGAAGTTCGGCACCGTCGGATACCAGTAAAGCAACACTTGTTATCTAGAATTGCGCCATTTGGCATCAATTGGCCAGTTCTGAAAATTCGATGAAATCTCTAGTCCTTGGTCGAATATTTCCTCCGATTCCGATGACGAAATTTGAGTACGAATTTCTTAGTACAGTCCACCGTTTTGTTCAGTTCAGTATATTCCCACGCCGCTTGCTGACCTGACGGAGGCCGAATTCGTACTGAAAACTAGCGCAAGTGCGCTCGATACTAAAAATTGCTACTTCCTAGATGTCTGACGGAATTCCTGCTAGGTCCATGCTATGGTACTGGACGGATGCTGAAATTCACTGTGGCTCTGTCCGAACGAGGAAAATTGTCAGAAATCTACTCTCGATACGAACGTAACGAAATTTCCAAGTATCTGACGCTCGGAGACCTGCCACCGTTTTCCCCTACTTGACCGAACCACATTCCCCGCTAAAAAAGGTGTCCTAGGCGGCGAAATGTAGTGGGGGGCGGGGGATCGAGCCGAAAACCATGCTGACGTTGTGCCAGCGGTTGCCGTCGGTGCAGAGGAGGCGGCCGGTGGCGTGGAGATGGCTCAGGCACAGGTCGTAAAGCGAGGCGTAGTCCCCGTAGAAGATGCAGTGCATAGCAGCGTCCGGGGACATGTTGGTCCAGTCGCCGATCATCGACCTGGAAAGGTTGGAGCCGAAAGCGCGGTTCCGAGGGGCGTGAAGACCCTGAGTCCTGTTTTGTCGGCGGAGCGGGCGCGTTTAGGGTCAGGCGATGCCGATGGCGAGGCATTGAGCCCGGGAGGTTGCTGGGCGACCACCATGCAGTGCACGACTGGTGTCACCGCTAGTAACCTGCCGGATCTGGCGAGGCTGCATGCAGCCTCAGCTGCCGCATTTTCATGGGGCGAGCGCATCCGCCAAACTGCGTTGCGTCGACAGGCGTTTGCTCGTCATATATCGCGTTTTAGATTCGGAAAATTATATCAGCATGTGCGTCTTAGAAAGACGAAGCGATAGCGATATTCACGGCTAAATTCGGTGCTCAAACGTGAAAGTTATGAGCTCCGCCGTCAGCCATGGCGACCTCGTGGCTCGTGGTTGTCAGTGATAATAACATCGGACTCCGTTTTAAAGGAGAATCATGTATAGCACGTATTCCATTGCTGATGCATGGGTACGTGAGGGTGAGCGGCCGGAGCCGCGAAAACTAACTAAGCTAACTCTAAGCTATTATGCCAATCTAAGCTACCAAAATTATCCCAGCTACTCTACTCAGCAAAGGGGGACCCTTCCTCCTGGGGGTGCTCGCCCACAGGGGCGCGCTGGCGTGTGCATGGGCAGGCCTGGACAATGGTCTGCCACCTCTTCTTGCATGTGTCCTGCATATAGCAGTTCGATCAAGCAAGAGAGGGGGAGGAAATTAATTAATCAATTACACATATCGAGACGATGCGTTGGGAGCATGCATATGCCGGCTCTAGCTGGGAGGACCGCCTGGACCTGGAGGGTCAGCGGGCCCCTTGGTCGGCGCGGACCTGGACGTCGTACTGGCGCCAGCGCCTTTCGGTAGCGATTACCCCGGCTATGGCTGACACCTTGCTCCGCCGCACATGGGCTGACTTAATTTGCGGCGCATGGCACGTTTATTTGGCTATTTTAATTACTTCATTCCGCGGTGTTGAGTGTCCCATGCCGGCTAGTCATGTAGTTATTGTGTCGTGGTATCTCTTGTTAGTGTTGGCTTAGTTCATGAATAATTAATTGGGCCAACATCCGCGCCCCAGCCCAGCCTGCGCAGCCGACAGCCACATCGGCTTCCTCCCTCTGCAAGGATGACATCCGAGCAGTGCTGGAGGAGCACGTGACCTGGCCGTTGGCCAAGAAGCTGACCTCGCTGAACACGACGCTCAACACGGTGGAAGCCCGGGTCTCCAACGTGGAAACCAAGGTCGTCCACAAGCTACAACCCCAGTTCACGGCGCTACACACCGCGGCGCAGGCTTCGGAAACGCATGCTGCACTTGTCTCTCGCCTTAACCAGGTGGAGGGCAAGTGTGGCGTGCTCCTGAAGAAGCTTGAGGCCATCACCGCCCACACCGAGGCCCTGGCCACACAGGTCCCCAAGATAGCGGAGCAGACGGCCACCATTGCATCCCAGCCACCCCGGCAGGATGCTGGCGACCTCCCGCCGCTCTCCTACGCGGACCTGCTGCGGTCAGCGACCGCCTCCACCACCGACGCCATCGCCACAAAGCTCCAGGAGCTGGAGGACCACCGCCAAGCCCAGCAACGTACGGGAGGTCACCGACCGCGCTCGCCGCGAGTGCCGAGTGGTGCTACGTCGCTTCCCCCAGAAGCCAGGTGAGACGTCAACCTCTCTTGCTGACGAGCTCAAGAACCAGCTTCTTACCCTCATGGGCCTGGTAGGTGAGGTAGAACTGCGTGGGTGCCACCGCCTTCCCCACTCACGGGACAAGGCGGCTCCCCCACCAGTCCTACTCACCTTCCCCTCCCCTGAGGATAAGCAGCGGTTCCTCTCTCGCCGCAAGCGGTTGCACGACCTCACCTGGACGCTGGATGACGACCTCACCCCCGCTCAGCAACAGCAGCGACGCGACCTGTGGCCGGAATACCTCCGCCATAAGCAGGACCCCCAGAAGCCCAAGGTGTACTGGAGGGGCGGGGACCTGATGATCAACCACAAGATGTGGACGCCCCCAGCGGGCTAGAATAGCAATAGCCCTAGCTTGTAACCAAGGCAGCCATGCCTAGAATGTTGCCTAGCTGTGCCAACACACCTAGTCACGTGCCGCCAACGCACGGTACAAAACCAGCCATAGCCTTAGCCTAGTCCTAGTACAGCCATGCTACGCCCTGGCTATGTTCAGATTACTTGCCCACGCTCCTTGCTATGATATGCTCACATGGGTCTTATTGCACCCACAGTTTGCCGGATCGTTAGCCTGTCCTTTTAGCTAGCCGCGCCCGATTGCAGCTGTGGCATGCCTTTGGCATGAAGGAGACTGGGGGTCTCTGCCCTTTCTCCTGTAGTGCACACACAGGGATTAAAAGCACTTCGGTGCTCCGTGACTCCCCAACGGGAGCACGAGTTTAATTAATTAATTAATTAATTGGGTCACTCTGACTGTAAGTAATTATAATTTTTAAAGCATGCATGTGTAACCCATGTCCCTGAGAAGGGGCATATGATTTTTGATACATTTTGAGCTACAACCTGCAGGTGGGGGGTGTAACCACCACCTGGGTACTCTGGGTGCACAAGGAGGAAATGCGGTGTCCAAACTGGGATAGCTGGGACCACTGAGGTCGGCCAACGACTGATCTCAAGGAGACAACCATGCAGCGCAGGCCAGAACTCGCCCGCGAGATTAACCGGACCACGCCGTGGTAGAGCTCTCGAGCCTGCCGTTATCATTTCTGCATTGTCGAGTCGTTCAGGATGCATATGCATATGAATGGAGATCTGATGGAAATGTGTAGCCTTGTTATTGATATATTATGGCTGGCTTACGTACGTGCCCAGCCGGCATCTGCCGGCCCGGCCAGCGATGCTCCCTCCACCTGGGCGGACCTGCTTAGTAGATTGGTTACAATGTTGATTAGTCATATTTTAAAAGAAGGAAAAAAATCTTTTAAGCACCACACCACCTCCACCACCTCCACAAATTATCGCGGCACAGGCTGCTCAAGCAACATGCACTCTACCTTCGTGAGGATCGAGGCCGAGCTCGACAAGCGCAGCCACCATGTCATCGTCAAGCACTTCGACCAGCCGGCAGATGAGACCCCGACGAGTCTTCTCACGGCATTCAAGCGCGACATTCTTGCCCCCATGCTACTCACAGGTGAGCTGCGGATGTCGGCTGTCCGCCTCCCCCGCGCACGGGGTAAGGCTGGCCCGGCACCCGTGCTCCTCACCTTTAAGTACATGGCGGACAAGCTGTCGTTCCTTAAATGCCGCAAGAAGCTCTTGGAGACTCGCTTCACGCTGCATGGACGACGACTTGACCCTGGCCCAGCAACAGCGGCGACGCGAGCTTAATTAATGGCCGACCTACCTTCGATCAGCTCCGGCAGAGCGCAGGGGCCGGGGAAGCCGGTATACTGGAGGGGGGCGGTCATCCACGTTGACCATAAGCCCTGGCAGGCCCCTCGATCCTGCCGCCCCATGCGCCTTAGTCTAGGAAATATATACCAGTATAGTGTAGATTAGTCAGGCTTAGCCTAGCTAGCATGTGGCCTACGCGCATGTGCGCCCATAATGGCCCCCATGGATGCATGATGCCTTCAGAATTAAATAGCCAATTAGCCATGCCTATAATGGGATCGACCCCCCATGGATGTTGCATGATGAATTTAGCCCTGCTATATGCCTATGCAGAGAGTCGCTCTCTGTTGAGAAGCCATGCCCTAGCTCTTGCATAGTAGCCATGGTGATCTTCCTCCCCCATGACAGGCTGAGTCCCCTTATAGCAGGGTTGACCTTGATAGATCGTACGTGGTGGTGCAGGTGCCCTTGGTGCACCTATAGAGAGCAAGTGTTGTTTACATTCCCACCCTTGCAGGAAGTAGCTCAGAATGTATTGAAAGCCATATGCCCCGGCCTGGCTCTGGGATATATGCTACATACACTCCCCGAACGGAGTTATGTTCCTAATTAATGACGTACGTACGTGAAGAGCGACTATAGATGACCGAGACGGTGGGGCCGGAAACAGCTAATGCTTGATCAGCTGGGCGTGTGTTTCGATCGAGCCTAACTGGCCGGGATCGAGTGTCTATTGGTAGGCACCATTAATTGCTGCGATCACTCTCCCACCATTTACGAGGAAATACCCGCAAATTATGGAAAACCACTGAAAAGGTCTATATGGCTAGTCAGTCATTACGTTATAGGCAAGACATGTTTCCAAACGTCCAAGAACTCAGTGCACACGGTGCAAAGGCAAAAATCCGGAGGACACTGGTCACTTTCAAATGTGCATTAATGCAGCGTGCTGCGTGAACCAAAAGCCCACGTACCTTGCCAGAAAACATCATGTCAGTCGTACTGTAGCGACGCCGGCGACGGTACGTGTGGATGTCAACAAAGCCAGCGCCAAGCTCGGAACGGCCGCAATTAAGGAGATCGGGCATCACAGCCCACAGGGTCAGAATTCAGATACGCGGAGATACTACGCGATCCAGCCGGTCGACCGGTCAACGACCTGTTTGTAGCTCTAGCTTGTGCCAAGGGGCAGCACCGAACAGATGTGGGTGATGTTGCAAAAAAACACCGGACTTGACGGAGCGCATCATGTCTCGTTCATAGTCTTTGACCAGCAAACGATGCTTAATCTTGAGTTCAACAAGAGTCTTGATGAAAACGACACGATATAAGAACACAGGTCTACATGGAAAACGCGATGCAGCTGTCATGCAGACTAAGAACACGCCGAACACCATCTTTTGCCGTGTGGGGGAGAGTGTGAATATAATGAAGATCTGTACATACTGATCTATACATAAAGTTAATCTGTACACTGAACTGATCTGTACATAAGTTAATCTACTAACTCCTACACACAGATCTCGAGTGATTTATCTAGTACCAAATCCGAAAGGCTTGCATCACTCCCCGGACAGGAGAACTTTTGCGGATGACTGTAGGTGTAAGTTGGCGATGCCATGGTAACCGGAGACGTCCGTCCTATAGTCAGCAAAATTGGTGCGAGAGGTCCCCATGCAGTTCGATTCCGGTCGGATTCATTTGTAGATCGCGTTTTCCGCGTTTTCCGCGGCCCGGCACTGAACGCAAAGGTTTTCACCTTTGCGGAGTGCCTGATCAGAATAAGTTAATGGCAGGTATACTGCCGGGTATGCACCCTGACTGCCCCTAAAAAACCTCAGGCTTCGGGCGAAGCCTTTATATATATTTTAAAAATATAATTACTTACAGCAGAGTAAAATCACTCAAACCAAAGCAAACGCCCAGCTATAAACCTATATACAGAGCCATGTCAAAGCTCTATACTACGATAAGACCAATGGAAACGCCTAACGGGAGGAACCTAATAGCCCTGCTGCACCGCAAAATCAGCCCGCGTACGGCGGAGCATGATGTCAGCCATGGCCCGAGTCAGCGCCACCGACAAGCGCTGACGCCAATATGACGTCCAGGTCCGCGCCGACCATGGGGCCCGCTGGCCCTCCAGGTCCAGCCGGTCCTCCCGGAGCCGGCAACACTCCTTGAAGAAGGCGGAGGTCAGGGGCCTTTATATATATTCTCCTGTGCATGAGTCCCGGGCTATCGGGGGTTCGAATGCAACCTATACCAGGCCCACACCCATGCACGGGTCATCATGGCCGAGCGTACAGTCGTCTCAGTTGGGTAGTCCGAATGCCACGGATCCGTTGCTATCTGCGACTATTAATTAAACCCGTGCTCCCGTTGGGGAGTCACGGAGCACCGGAGTGCTTTTAATCCCTGTATGTGCACAACAGGAAGAAAGGACAGAGACCCCCTTTCTCCTTGGAACATGCCAGAGGCATGCCATGTCAGCAGCAATCGCACACGATCAACGATCCGGCAAATTCTGTGGGTGCGATAAGACCCCGTGTGAGGATATCATGTCAAGGAGACAATTACCAGCGCATGCCAGAAATCGGCCGGAGAATCCGGACCATGGTAGCTCGAGCCTGCCGTGCGATATCATCATGTATTAACAAGAAGCGTGGGCACGTAATCTGATCATATAGCCAGGATGTATAGCATGGCTGTACAACTTAGGGCTAAGCTAAGCCGGCTATCAACCTAGGAGACAACCAGCGCAGTACGTTGTGTACCGTCGGTGTGTTAGCGGTGCCGCACGTGACTATTAATTAATTAGGAACATAACTCCGTTGGGAGTATAGTATGTAGCACATATCCCTGAGAAGGGGCATATGGCTTAAAATACATTCTGGGCTACTTCCTGCAAGGGTGGGATGTAAACAACACTTGCTCTAGGTGCACCAAGGGCACCTGCACCACCATGCTGTCTCGGGCTCGACCCAACTAAGTGGTGCCTGGCATGGGGGTGGAAGATCATCATCGCTATGCAAGAGCTAGCTAGGGCATGGCTTCTCAACATGCAGAGAGCGTCTCTCTGCATAGGCATAGCATTATTAGCTAAATTCTTATAATGCAAGTTATGCAACATCCATGGGAGGTCCAGTATACATAGGCATGGCTTGCATGGCTAAATTCTGAAGGCATCATCCATGGGGGCCATTATGGGCGCACATGCGCGTGGGCCACATGCTAGGCTAAGCCTGACTAATAATCTACACTAATAGTACCTTATCTATATATTCCCTAGTCTGAGGTGGCAGGAGGGGCCTGCCAGGGCTTGTGGTCAACGTGGATGACCGCCCCCCTCCAGTATACCGGCTTCCCCCCTGCGCTCTGCCGGAGCTGAAGGTAGGTCGATCGGCCATAGCTCGCGTCCCCGCTGTTGCTGGGCCAGGGTCAAGTCGTCGTCCATGGCGTGAAGCCAGACCCCGAGAGCTAGCTTCTTGCGGCATTCAAGGAATTTACAGCTTGTCCGCCATGTACTTAAAGGTGAGGAGCATGTGCAGGTGCCGCGGGCCAGCCTTGCCCCGCGCGCGCGGGGGAGGCGGACAGCCGACCTCCCCAGCTCACCAGTGAGTTGCATGGGGACATTAAGATCGAACGTCGCGCTTAAATGCCGCGAGAAGAGTCGTCAAGGTCTCACCTGCCGGCTGGTCGAAGTGCTTGACGATGACATTGTGGCTGCGCTGGGTGATGTCGGCCTCCTCGTGAAGGTCGAGGGCTTGTTGCCTTGCTTGAGCTGTGCCGCGATGGTGGAGGTGGTGGAGGTGGTCATGATGAGTCCGCCCAGGTCAGAGGGAGCATCACTGGCCGGGCCAGCAGATGCCGGCTGGGGAGCGATTTCCTTCACCGCCTGGGCGGTGAGGCCTGCGGTGTCATGCAAGCGCTCAATTAACTAAGGGCGGTGGCGGTGGCTTGGAGGCGCTGGTCGAGGTCGAGGAGCTCCGTCGAAGAGCGCCGAGGGCCGTGATGTCGGCAGTGGAGGCGGAAATGGTGGTGGAGGCGGAGCTAGCTAGGCGACGGTGGTGGAAAGGTAAGGAAGCTCAGCACGGCCAGCATGCCGCCCATGCAATGCTGCCACATCGGTAGCAAGCGGGGTCACGTGCTACTGGAAGGCTTCCGTAAGGATGGAACGGAGTGTGGGGGCGGAGATGGATGGAGCCCAGATCTCGCCGGTCAGATCGAGCGCATGAGAAGGGAGTTGAGAATGGTGTGCTAGCTGGAGCATGGGGCGGGTGCACCCGAGCAGAACGTCGGTGTTATACCACCATTTGCCGTCCGGGGTGATGAGGCGGTTGATGTCGTGGAGATGGAGGCACAGGTCGTAAAGCGAGGCGTAGTCCCCGTAGAAGAGGCAATGCAGGGCAGTTGCCGGGGACATACTGATGTTGGTCCAGTCGATCGTGATCGTCGACCTTGAAAGGTTCGGGCCGAAAGCGCGGTTCTGTGGGGCGCAAAAACCCTCCTGTTTTGTCGGCTGGGCGGCTGCGTTTAGGATTGATCAGGCGATGCAGATGGCAAGGCATTAAGCCCGGGAGGGTTCGGAGCGACCACCAGTGCGCGACTAGTGTCACCGCTGCCTGCCGGGCCTGTAGGCGAAGCTGCAGCCGGAGCTGCAGACGTATTTTCATGGCCGGAGCGCAGTCGCCAGGCTGCGTTGCGTCGAGGAGCGTTTGCTCGTCATATATTGCTTATAATAGCTTCGGAAAATTATATCAGCATGTGCGTCTTAGAAAGACGAAGCGATAGTGATATTCACAGCCGAATTCGGTGCTCAAACGTGAAAGTTATGAGCTCCGCCGTCAACCATGGCTACCTCGTGGCTCGTGGCTCGTGGCTCGTGGCTCGATTGGCCGGATAATAAGGTTATGCACGTGACTATGGACAGCGACTATGGACAGACCTGGCCCCAAGTGAGTCGCACGCCACTTGCCTTCGCGCGGATGAAGTATCCGCGTAGAAACGTAGAAACGTACTCTGTGGCATTCCTTCATTTAAGGTACTTTAATAACTTATGGCAGGTCTACCCTCTCTGCGGGGCTTGTCCAATAATTGGGGCCATGCCAGGATATGCCGCCCAGTGGCTTGCATGCCAAGCCCCTGGGGGCCGGCCAGACTATACTAAATGTGTCCGGGCGGCGGTGTCTGGCAGTCTACCTGCATGACTGGCCGGAATTCGAGCAAGATGTCCTACAAAATCTATTCTACGCAGGGAGACAGATGGTATGCAGCTACCGGAGACAGATGACCTAACAAACAAAAAAGTTTGTAGAAAAAACTAAACTAAGAAGGAAATTAAGAGACTGTGCTTAACTGGGTGCTAAGTCACTCTGATGTACAAGTATTTATAACTTTTAATATATATTTATTAACCCATGAATGATAAATAACGGGGGTGAGATTGGCATGTGACACAAGGAAAACCCCGAAAAGAAGAAGAACCCTTAAGAAATTAATAGCTAGTAATCTGACACGGGCATGCAAGCTAGGATCACGCCAGCTGCACAAGGTACAACTAACTAAATCACAAAACTATACGACACACAGCAACATCGCTGCCGGCCCACCACGCCTGGGATCAAGGGATCTAGACCGCATGCATGGGTATTGGGCCGGTCGCGACATTATTAGTCGGCCCGGCGGGTGCGGCGGAATAACACATCAGCCACGTTGCGAGTGAAGGCAAGTGCATGACAGGCGCTGCCGCCAATACGAGGACCACGTGCGGCCGGCAGACCACGGGGCGGTCTGACCCTCGAGGTCGCCGACGGTCTTCACGGCGCTAGCTGGCAGCACTCGTGGAAAAACTTCGCCGTCTTGGGGCCCGTTGCCCCGAACTCCTCAAGGACAAAGGGAATGACCAGGTGGGGCCCCACATTGCCGTAAGAGGCAAACTTGTCGCGCGCTCAGCCGGCCACAGCGGCTGCAGCGCCGGCATCCACAGCCGCCCGGAGGTCGTGGCGACCGGAGAGCGGCCGAGCGCCATGTGGAGACATCGATGAGCAGGTGGCAACCCTGCCCATCGTAGTCATGCAAGCACGGTAACGTCGGGGCGCGGTGATTGGGTGAGTAGAGGGCAGCCCCATATCCGAGTCCTCGCACTTGATGGTGGAGTGGGGAAAGACCGACCGAACCATGGCACACACCGCGGCCCCGGAGGAGAGCGGTATGGAGATAGAGTCCTGAACCAGTTCTTGTTCTCCTGGCCACCCATGCACGCGATGTAGTGCGTCCCACTATCGAGAGCAAGCCCGCAGCTGCCGCAGGACGCACCCGCTGTGATGAGACGTTGCGGGGCAAACAGCTGGTGGCGGATCGAGGGTGATGGCGTTAAGGGGCGGAACCTGCGTGAACAAAGGGTTCATGGGGAGGGCCGGCGCGCGGGAATGCGGCCCCCACGCTCCCCTCATGCAAGGGAAACGGAGTGAAGCCAAGCCTTCCCCTGATCGCTATATGATATCCGCCGGCTCCATCCATGCCAGTCCTATTACATGCAGGGCAGCACGCGATACCGCTTCCGGCCGCGCGCGCGTGCCTTAATTGTCTCGATCGGCCCAGCTAGGCAACTACCGACTAGTCCTTACAAGCTAGCGATGTACGTGGAAAATGCCATGTGCGTCCAGGAACATGCAGTTGTCTCTAGAGGGACCATCATGCACTGAAATCGATCCGATACGCGTACACTCATATACGAGCTAGCATGTGCAGCATGCACCTACTAGTTACTAATAATCATAAGGTGCGATCGCTCAATCCATATCACATGGAGAACGTACTGTACATGTCCAACCCAATTAACTGCGCAGGAAATTGGATGCATGACTTTCACATTGCAATTTATATTTTTAAAGGATAGGAAAGCGAGACAACAAACAGGCTGTCCCACCACAGCCAGCCATGCCCAACACCCAACACTGGCGTCTACATCCTGGGCTGTGGTCAAGCAACGGAGAATGGCATTGTTCATGGGGTTGCACTCTCTCAAAATATGTTGGCATTATGTTTACTTTTGTCCGCTGGCTTTTACAAGCCTAATTGCGGTGAAGTGTGTCTGCCCTATCAAGCTGGAAGATATGGCACCCCATTGCCACTATAGCCACAGATGTGGCACACGCTCAGCCAAACTTGAAGTGCTTGTCCACCGTCTCCTTGACGTCCCAAACACAGCCCATCCCTGCCGGGAAGATGACGAGGTCCTTGGCCTTGATGTGCACGTCCTCCCCGCCATCTGGGGTCACGATGACGTCACCCTTGAGCACTGGCCCCCCACGTACCGAGCATAGCATGGGTGGCGTCATGGGGGAGAGTAAGGAGGGTAAGGAGGAGAGTAGTTCATTCAGTTACCACGAAACACACCAGAACCGTCTATTGGACAGCATTTCGGAAAAGAAAGGGATAAAACACAGAACAATTTGTGCTGCCCAGAGACAGTACTAGTGATGCACAGGCCGGTCAAGCACAAAGGGGGGGCAGCACGCAAAGCACACAACGATACACATTCAATAAGCGGAATGCTGGGAATGCTCCTGAGAGCATCGCGAAATTAAAGCGTTGGATAACGTCAGGCATAACGTTGCAAAACCGAGAAAGTAGCCTGTCGATAACTTTGTTGCACATACTCACAGTAGCACGTCTCCTTGTCCGAGTACGTCCAGGGAAACTTGCTAGGGCCGCAGCCCCACTTCCCCCAGGATCGTACCCCCAACTCTTTCAGCCTGCAACAACACAGCCAAGGAGTGATCATGTGCGTATTACAAATATTATAAGCTAACCTAAAGGCATCACACGTTTCCATGACCACAAGCATTAATTTGGTTGCCTTGTCTGAGCCGGACCACGTGAAAAGTTCCGATTTCGAACCTGGACTCCGGAGGATCACGCTCGACAATAACGCCCGATTTCTCAAACTTCTCCCCAGCCATGGCCATGGGAATGAGCCTAGACGGTTGAGAAAACTGAAACTTTCGTGACGGCCGAAGCACAAGTGGCGCGGGCCTCAACCCTGAAGCCTTGACGTGCGGCAAGCTGCTAATGCCGCCGGCCGCTGCAACTGGCGATTCCAGCGAGGCAATAGAGCGGCTACTGCACACCATTAAAAGCGACCGCGATTGTAATTTGGACTTTCCTAGCAGGATATGGAGCACACCTTGATGGGCGTGGTGCGTGACGAGAGACGGCAATGTGAAGATGATTGCTGGGAATTGGGAACGGCATGGCAGTGCAGGATAGAAGCTTCCACGTGGCAACCTGCGACGGCTTTGAGCAGATACTAGGGGGATTTCAGCTGTGACTACCGGCAGCATGATTGTGGCGCGGGCAAGGGCAACAACAACAACCGGCAGCATAAACGCCGGGGTGATCCGGTTCACGCCATGCCATCTGGTCACGCCTTCTTACTTGGCCAAGGCGTGCCACCTCGCGCAGGAACTGGATCGTGTGTCTTGCGTAGTTCCAGCTTCCCCCCATTATTACCCACCTCCTGCCCACCTTAATGTTGATCACTGTCCAGATTCCAACGTTAGCGTTGCAGCAGACGCGCAATTAAATGATTGGAACGGCCGTAAGTGCCGAAATTGCGGTGGTTGACTTGGCTACCGCAACTGATTGTAAAATTTTGAAGGCAGTATCAGTGGGCGTCCAATTAAGAGTTATTAGAGGGCATTCGTTTCTTCTGGAAACGCATGGTTATGCCATTGGGCCCCGGCTTTGTCTCCCAAAGCAGATATGAGCAAGGAACGGAAGAGGAGAGAGCGAAAATTGCTGCATGCTGCAGCTGCGGGCCGCCTGAAAAAAGTAGAGAAATATATCTTGAAAGATACGAAGGTGTCCAAGTCTGCTCGAGTGAAAACCCGCAGCAAAAAAGCTGACAAGTTAAAAGATGTGAAGCTAAACGTAAACTGTGTCGATTGGGAGGGACGCACTCCTCTCCACCTGGCATGTGAGGCCGGATCTGCCGACGTTGTTCGCTTTCTCATTGGCCATGGTGCCATCCCGTTCGCCGTGGACTCGAAAGGCCGGTGCCCCCTGCATGAAGCCGCCCGCAAAGGCCATACCGATATCCTGTCCTTGCTGGTTGCGTCGGGGGCTGACATGGAAGCACCGGACGAGCATGGTGTCACCCCCAAAGCGCTACTGGCCGAGCATGACGCGCGACAGGAGGAGAAGCGGCGCCAGGCGGCCCGCGTGCACCTCGAAGACGATCCGCCCCCTCTCTCCTGGCACGACCGGCTGGCGGAGGAGTGCGGCTTGTTCCCCAACGGTGACGCCTTCTTTGGCGGCTGGTCTTGTGGCGACGAGGCAGCCGCGGAGCACCACCTGGCAGATGACCTGTTTGAGCGGCTGGCCAAGGAGATGCTGCGGCGGCGCGCACGCTACATGGACGAGCCGCCCCGGGCGCCCAAGCAGGCCAAGCAGAGGCCGATCGGGCCGCAACCGCGCGCTGGGGGTGCCGCTTCTGCCGGCGCCCACCCCCTCGATGATGGTGCCTTCCATGACACACAGAGAGAGCTGGGGGCGGAGGGGGCGAGGGCACGGGAGCAAGGGTTGGCGTCACTGCGGCAGCGCAGAGCGGGGTACCTGGCCAACTGGGAGCGCATGGCTGACATCAGCGCGACGAGGGAGCTGACGTACGATGACATTGCGTTCCCTGTGCCTGAGGGGCAGGAGGCGGAGCTGGCGGCGGTGCTGCTAGTGGACGTGGGGCCGGAGGAGGAGAAGAAGGAGGTTAAGGCGCACGTGGTGCGCTGGCATCCAGGTACGGCAGGCACGCGCGGGTGGAGCCACGCTCTCAGGCCATGCCCTTGCGCCATGCCCTTGCGCCATGCCCTTGCGCCATGCCCTTGCGCCATGCCCTTGCGCCATGCCCTTGCGCCATGCCCTTGCGCCCTCATGTCGTGACTTTGTGCCATGGCCATGCTCCATGTTTGCTCACGTCGATATGGTAATGAAATGCTCACACGGGTCATATTGCACACACAGGGGATGCCGGATCGTTCCGACGGGGCCGATTGTGCACCCTGTTGCATGCCTGTCTCTGCCCCCCTGCCCGGCGACCGCTATGCACACTCAGTGATTAAAAGCACTCTGGTGCTCCGTGACTCCCCCATGGGAGCACGTGTTTAATTAAGGGGAGGGGACATGCCTAAAGTGCACTTTTCTGGAAACCACACCTATGCATGAGGTAAAAATCCAATGATGATTGGGGACCATAAATATGATTAAAAAAAAAAAAATCCAACCAGTTTGGGGTGGTACTAGCCCCCATTACACACCGGTAACGCGCTAAAAACGGAAAATGTCGCTATTTTAGTCACATTTTCCCTAGGGCAGTGGGCAAACACATTGGGACCAAACCACACATTTCCATATAGTTCCCTGACTTTTGAGAAATTCTGCCTAATTGGGACCAAGAAATAAGCATGGATGCACAAGTTATTAATTTTCCCGCAAAAAAGGGTCCTTTTTTCACACACGCACAAAAAACAAATCATAAACACTTCCAAAAATGCCATACCACATATTTTCAAATACTAGAGGTTGGGGGGCATGCAACGCCAAATTTTGAGGTCTTTCTGACAACCACAGCTCAACTTATTGACGTTCACAGGTTGTCACCAGTGACGAAGCTAAGGGAGGTTTTAGCCAGTATTTAACCACACTAACACCCCTTGATACATCAAAGCCACGTGAAAACTGGCCAAACCACATACTACCATCCTCTGCACGTATGGTACCTCCTATGTTCAAGGTTTGACGACATTCTGACAAGAACTGCCCAAGTTACAACCATTCCAAGACGGCCACCCATGTAGACACTACAAGGAAATTAGAGTAACCATTTAGCCACACTAGCACCTCCTTCATCAACGACAACTGCAAACTGACCAAAGCACACATAATTCTTGCACGCTGATGGCAATGCATGCTCAATGTGGGGGGTCATTGTGACAAGAACTACTCAAGTTGATGGGTTTCCTATATGACCACCTGACAAGGCGCTAAGGACCACTCAGTAAGTTAGTAACCCCACAGTGCCACTTCATATGCCATCCAACATGCACCAAAACCATGCTGAGTATGTTTACAATGTACAAAGGGGTGGCCACGCACCTCATACGTCTTCATCGTCCCTCGAGCATGGCCAGCCTTGTAAATATGCGCATAGCCTTGACAATGGTAGCCCCAACATGCCTAAGCAGCATTTCCTATGTTTCTCCCAGGTTAGAGTGTAAGGTTGATGCCAACCAAGCTAATCAACACAACAACACCCCCTAAACTGTCCTCCCCGGCATGGATGACAAACTAGGACTATGGAGGGCAAGGAACCAAGTAGGAACATGGTAATAATAGCTTGCATGCAATCATGCATGTCAACCATGGTTGGCTCAGCACATTGTAGTGTTGTCACATCATCATAACAAAGGAAAGCTCAAACAACCAATGGTGGCAGCTATCTACATGCAGTCACACAAATGCAATATCTCCAACATCATCATCACAAAAACACTTCCATCCCTGCACGATAAAATGCAAAGAAACCATTGGCGGCCCTTCAGCGCATTAGCGCTGTGATGCCGCTGCGGCCTGCGAAGAGAGGGTGCATCACTCTCACACAACAAGAAGCGTCCATGCGCACAACATCCTTGCCAGAACACGTTTTATGAAATGCCTTCTTCCTTCCCGAAGAGCTATAGGCTGCGACTGAAGCGGCCCTGATCACGACATCAACGAAAACAATCTAAAGCTGCCATGTATTCGACAACACAATGGCAAGCGACGGCGAGCTAGCTGGCGGAAACTGCCCAAAAAGGAGGCAAAAAACTTCGAACGATGAGCTCATAGAAGAAAGCACTGATCGCAGATAACATTCGCGACAAATCTGTACCTTGCCCTCATAAATCCCTCGCCCAGGCGCGCAAGAACAGCCGTTCTTCCATGGACAGGTCAGACACGCACTGCGCAGGCGGCAGGTCTGAACAATTACTTACCGATAATGGCCGAAAATCTGGCAAAAAGCACCAGCTCGGTTTAGAATTCGATGCAACCATTATTGATGCCTGCTTCACTGTCAGAACAACCCCCAAAACCTCGAATGTACTGCCGCTATCATGAATTATATTTCATTCCGCTCGACCAAAAAATTCAGATTACCCCCCATGCCGATGGCATTGAAAAACAACAGCGCTACTGTAAACCAGCTGATTTCCGCCACAAACCAACATCATAAACTCATCGCCTTTAAGATTCGAGTTTCTGTGTTGCATTTCGCTTGCCCTATTGTTGTAGTTTCGCCTGAACGCAGTCGCCATGGCCTCTTCCGCAAGGGGTGCACGCACCGTGCACGTGAAATTTGTGACCTTCGGTACCGGCGCGATTTTTTGGCGCCAAAAAAATTGCGCATGTCCTGTCCCCTTAATTAATTAGTTAATTAATTAATTAATTAATTAATTAATTAATTAATTAATTAATTAATTAATTAATTAATTAATTAATTAATTAATTAATTAATTAATGTTTCCTCGCTGGTGCACGTCCCCATCGCTCGCTTGCCCAGTGGCCGCTGCTAGTATCGTGCGAACATTGCGGTAGTCAATGGCCTGCACAAGCCCAAGTCCAACTGTGTTATCCATGCGGGTTTGTTCTTACGCACCTTCACGGGCCACCGCGGTGACTTGGGCCCGCTTGCCGGTGGAGCGATGATGGATCCGTGCGTGAACCGGCATGCCCTATCGCTGGCTTGCCTGGCACATGCCTGCCTTTGATGATGTTGGTGGGTGCCGCCAAGTGTGCGCTCCTCCTTCGTTCGCCCACCGCCCACGTGCCTGGTGTGCTCACATGCCTGCTATGCATGCTCACGTGGGGTGGGGTGGGCGCACCACCCCACCCCACCCTACTGGGTTGGGCAAGCACTGGGTGCAAACACCTGTTATCAGCCGCGCAGATCTGGTACCAAAAGCCACCGCAGTGGCGGGGGTTGGTTGCCTAACGAGCTCTTTGCCGCCTCTGACCCATGCCCTTGCATGTGTGCTTGCTTGTGCATGTGCTTGCGTCCATGTACGTGTGCAGACAAGTTCGGGCAAAAGTGGGGCCGCCATCTGGCGCCCTCCCATTCGCGCCGCATCCTCGCGCGCGTGCAGGCCATATCCCAGGCGCTGCACGCGCTCTACTCCACCCTGTCCCTGCCAGCTGGCGGCGCCCACAGCAGCGGTTCTCACGCGCACGCATCCTCGTCACGGCCAGGCTAGGTGTTGCGAGCTATGGCCCGGTCTAGGAAGTTGATGGAAGGGAAGTCGGGGCGCAGAGCTGTGCGGAACCCTGTGCCCTTTGGAAGGGGCGGAGGTGGAGTCTCCATGCCTCGCTGTGCGACATGTGGCACCCATCTATACGCCGTGCCGGGATACGCTACTGAGGTCTGAGTACCCATGACGGTCGCTGCTTTCTCGTGCAGGGCACACATGCTGGCACAGCCGCGTGGAGGCATCCGCACTTGTGTTTGTGGCGTGGCTTGCTGCTGCCTGCTGTGCACCGTGCATGTGGGTCGGCTCTTGTGGCAGACAGGGCCCAGCAGTGGCCTGGCCCGTTACTAAGCCAGCCATCCCAGCCAACCAGCGCAGCCGACCAAAGCATTCCTGTTCAGCGGCGATGCAGCGAGCCAGAACCCACTTACCACCTGTGTCTGGGTTGTGGCTGCCAAGCGCATGGCCAGTCTCCGGAAGCCAGAACAAACCATGGCCTATTGGTACGGCAGCCGTTTGAATGGCGTGTGCGTTTGTGGGCGGTGTCCTACGGGAGGCCCTTCTCACAAACAACCAGCCACCACACGCGATGTTGGTTGGGGGCGTGGGCAGATACTGTTCCAGGTGTCATCAGGCTTGGTAGCAGAAGCCAGGGATGATCGTCTCTGGACGTCCACAGTGGCAGGAGGGTCTCCTGGCACCCAGCGCCCCTGCCTGCGAGGGCTCAGGGTGGCCCCACTCGCGCCCGTGTGTAACTCCCATGAAGCAGGTTGCTGGGTGTGCCATGCGTGGTGGAGGAAGCAAGCGGCAGTTGTGGCGGCGTCGCCCATAAAATGCGGTCGTGGGAAATCCCTGTGTTTGACGCTGCTCGTACCTCTACTGCCCGCGTGTCAGGTGCTGCTTGTGTTTGTGCATAACCTTATGCAGGCAGCCCATGCCACGTGGTGCCATGTTTTCTCTTGGTTGGCGACTGTTCGCTGTTGGGCGTTTTCTATGTTGATCCTTTCTGCTGGATGCCCATGTTAATGGTGGCAGGTGGAATGTGTATGGATAAAGGTGGTCTGGGTGGGGCTGAACAGGTGCATTTGCCCCCAAGCATGGGACTAGTGGCAATTACCTTGGGCTTATGCACCAAAATTAATTAGCAGTTGTCAAGCTCAGAGTGGCTGTCAAGCTCACTCAAGCAAGGGCGGCTTTGCCGCTTTGGTGCACATCCGTGCCCCAACGTGATTGTTGTGCCATATCTTTATCCGTTGTGCCACATATCCACTTTCACTCATTTCCATCATGCTGACCGAGTCGACAAACACGGATAAGATAACAGCTGTCTTGAGTTTTATGGTCCGGATGATCAGGGATCGTGTCGTCTCTATGCGCATCTAAACCACTGGTGCCTGCTCACCTTTGGCGAACTTCCACATCACGTGCGCAATTTTTTTCCAGTCGCCGCCACACGTGGCGTCTTTTCCGGCAGTACTGTCTGCGCTGCAGGCTGTTAGCTCATGCTGACCGTAGTACCGTGCTGCAATATCTGTTTTTTGTATTTGCACTGTGTGCAGCTTTTCTTGGACATTTGGAAGCATGGCCGGGCTGGTCAATGTAATGACTGACATGACCTATTGATGGTAGCTCCATTGAGGGTGATTCCTCGTGCTAAATGAGGTATTTATTTCCATGGAGGTTGATTCCTCGTGTTAAATGGCGGAAGAGCAATCGCAGAAGTGGTGCTTACAACTGGACACTCCTGGCCTCGAGGAACACCTGCCCTGATCACGGCAGGTTGTTTTTTGCTAAACCATCTAGGTCTCAATGAACGTTAGCCAGCCATATATAATTCTTAATGTCCACGGAGCCCTAGTGTACATTCTGATCAGGCACTCCGCAAAGGTGAAAACCATTTGCGTTCAGTGCCGGGCCGCGGAAAACG
Organism: Mesostigma viride; assembly: GCA_009746045.1. Classification (NCBI taxonomy): domain Eukaryota; kingdom Viridiplantae; phylum Streptophyta; class Mesostigmatophyceae; order Mesostigmatales; family Mesostigmataceae; genus Mesostigma; species Mesostigma viride. The sequence continues at coordinate 2,880,155 of RPFO01000065.1, forward strand.
CGGAAAAACCCTAGTGTACATATCCAGGAATAGTTGTCTCACTTATAATCACATTAGTTGTCTCACCTATAATATATCCACCTCCATTCATTTATTATAGGGCCATGCGCGCTAACTGCATGCATATTGGTATTAAGATAACGGCAGGCTCGAGCTACCATGGTCCGGATTCTCCCGATTTCTGGCCTGCGCTGGTTATTGTCTCCTTGATATTGGTATTAAGTGTGCACAGACAACGTTATCTATTCCCGGACGTGCATTATATTAAATTAAATGATAACGTGCATGACTCGTTGGGAGATCATGTAGCACATATTCCCTTAATGGATGGATGGAGGTGGGCGAAGCCGCGAAACCGAACTAGTCTAATTCTAAGCTAATCTAGTCTAGTCTAGAAAACCCTAACTACTTTTCTCAGCAAAGCGCCGGCCCCTTCCTCTTGGGGGGCGGGGGCTGGCGTGTGGGCCTGGACAATCGTCTTCCACCTCTTCTTGTTCTGCACAGCAGTCCAAGCAAGAGAGAGGGATTGAATGCGCTGTTCAAATGGGGCTGGGACCACTAGGTCGGCCAGCACTGTGTGTATACGTCATGGCATGTTTACCCATCTTTCTAGGGATGTCCTTGGGGCCAGGATATGCCGCCCTGGCTGGCCAAGCCGCTGGGGGCGGACCAGACCGAGGTCGGTGTCTACCTGACTGGTGAGAGCAAGATGTCCTATACGAATGCTATCCTACGCGGACGTGCATGCATGCATATTATCATTGAGAATGATATATTGCGGAGGTGAGAGTGGCATATATGCAACAGAAGGAATATTGAATGAAACCCCGAAAAGAAGAACCCTAAAGACAATAGCAAGAATCTGACACGGGCATGCAAGGATCAAGCCTGGCAGCACAAGGTACATGCAACTAACTGCGACACGCAGCAATACCACTGACGGCACACCAGGCAGGCTGGGGAAGTGACCAACACCGCCTGGGTCGCAACAAAGTCACATTAATGCTCTTTCGGCATCGCTTTCTATTAAGGGTTACAACTGTTGCGAACAAGCTCATTAAGCTGCAGTTTGCTGGCTGGCCCCTACCAGGAAGATGTCAGCCAAAGAACAGAATCAGGAGCAAGTAGTTACAAATGGCCTTGCTTGAGAAAACTGCATGGCAGTCAATATATACTTCAAATTTCTGGCCTGCGCTGTTTGTCTCTTGATGTACTTATTTATGAGATGAATAACTCCATGCACCAGGAAACCTGAATAACAGGCAACCTTACCACGTGCTTTACTACGGTACCAGGAAAGCGGACATCCATCGGGAGCAACTCGTCGCGTCCCCCGCAGCCCTGTGCCCCGTGGCCCATACCACACGGATATGTCGGAGTCCCTCATTGGCTACAGGCTTGCAAAAACGCAAGATTGGAACTGTCTTGCAAAACCACAGAACTTTCTGGCAGAATAATCCACTCCACTTTGGGTTTATGCGCATGTTACACCCAAAGTTGCAGGAGGGACACATGCAAAACTGCATATCTGCCTACGGGCACCCAGGGACCTTGTTCACCTCAAGGTGAATTGGGATGTGATTTTCTTCAACAGATCCACTGCTCCAAGGTCAAGCGATTCACCGTCGCCTTGTGCTCCATTCCCTTGGTAGTAATCTTTACTTGAAATGGCACTGGCACCGTCAAAACGGTGAAGCCGTTCTTTCCTCTCCTGCACCTCGTTCGCTGTTTCTTCACTTCGAAAGAAAGCATCAGATGAAATGGACTTGGCCGTCCCGAATTTTTTCTGCGCCATTCCGTTATCCTCCACGGCTTTGGGCTTCCCCGGCGCTTTGGTACTTGATCCGGATCCCGTTCTGAAGTCGGCAAAAAAATCGGAGCCGTCTGACGGCGCGGCAATGTGTCCACTTGGCAACGTTTGCGCCGCAGCTCCGCCATCTTGCAAAGCATCGTATTGAAATCTCGAGCCACCCTTGGGCGACGAGCCTCCTTTCGTAGAATGTGCGTGCGTTTCAGCGAAATTCTCGGCTGGCGCCTGCGAGAAGAGACTCTCATCAACGGGAGTGGTAAGTTTTTTTACGGCAAGACTTCCGGTCTTCTGACCGGCCTTGCCTTGAGACGGTTTGCGAGCGATTACCGAGCGGGGTTTTGGCGCTTTGGCCTTCGAGTCAGCGGCCTCCGAATCCATCGTTCTACACAATTCGCAACAAAATCCCTTGGTCACGCACCCATAACGATCAGATCAGGGTCAGCTAAACCTAGCCTCCACGAAGACCACCGATCACGGCTTCTGGTTTATTAGCAAAAAAAGTTGCGACCGCTAGAATAGTACCTCCTATCTGACAGCCTGAAATAACAGCACGTGTTTATTGGCGATCAGCAAACGATCCAGCTACTATAGCCGCTCCGGCCGCGGGCAAGGGCACGTACTCTCTGATCTATGGCGGGCTTCCAACGCGCATCCCGCGTACATGTATTCCTTTTAGCGTTCCATAATCCAGGTCACGCAGCGTCATCACGACGCAGGCCACCAGCAGGTTCGGTACAGTAGTAACCATGTAGAATATTTCTATGCCCAGCTGGCGCACACCAAAATGCCATTTTGGGCGGAATGCTGTGAGAAAACTACCACCAGGTAGATCACGTAGGGGCACTGGCTCCAAATGTAGCGCATGTTGGCCTGGTGTGTTTCGATGAATCCTGTAAGATACTTACAGCCCAAGTTCAGTTCAGTTCAGTTGTTTCCCACGCGGCACAAGCATAGCCCAAGTACAGCCGTAGAGACAGCCCAAGTACAGCCAGCAAATTTACATAATTATGCTCACAACAGGCTCACAACCGCTTCACTGTTGTCAAGATCAGGCATGCTCCCCTGGCACTAGGAAAGCGTACAGGAAAACGACACCTGTGATGTTGGCCGGTTCTAGGAAAAACTAGGCGCCACGCCAGCCAAAGTCTGCCTACTGTAGTCGTTCGGATTTCAAACGCAGACATTTTCCGTACGTGCTGGCATAATTGGCAAATGCCCGCGCAGTAATCTGCAGTAATTATGTTACTGACGCCAGTAGAGGTTCTGTACGGCGCGGCCGCGGTTCTTGTGCCCACTTCTTGGCGCGGGAAAAAAAGAAAAAACTCCACCCCGACTCCACTTCGTGGCATGGCGAGTGTGCCCAACTTCCAGTGTGGTACTTGGCAAACCACGTCCTCGGGGAAATTGAACAGAACTGAACTGTCAACTGTCGTCGACTGCCAACTGATAGCCCATACTGTAGCTCAGAAAGAGCGCGGCTGACGCATAATTATGCATTCGGACCTATCTGGCTTCCGTGCCGGCGGGTATACTGTAGCGAGGCTCCGTTTTAGCCACTGACATCTTGATACCCTAGGCTCAACAGGGGGCCGGGTAACCGTATTGGATATATTTGGAATAAACGTACACCTATTTATCTGGAATTATGCATCTGGACCTGATCTAGTGGATACAACTGACTCTATAGTCGTGTACAACGAATCTCTGCCCGTGTTGTTGTTGTTGGTGTTGTTGGTGTTGTTGGTGTTGTTGGTGTTGTTGGTGTTGTTGGTGTTGTTGGTGTTGTTGGTGTTCCACCGTCCAGTGTTCCACGTCCAGTGTTGTTGTTCCACCGTCGTGAAATTTGTTCCACCGCGCCTGGCCGCCCCCACCCACCGCCGGTGGCTTGCGCCACCTTTACCCTTGTCAACCCGTCGCCCCTCGGGTTGGGGACAACGCCTCCACCATCCCTGCTGCTCCGCCCCCGAACCCCCGCTACTTGGCAGATTCTGTGCCTCAACGGCTTTTTGTGCCTCAACGGCGAGTACCAGCACAGCCGTACACTCCCGCTTACACAGCCCGCCCACTAGCAAGACAGCCGAACCTGTACGGCCGGCCACAGCCTGTGATCCCCTGGATTACGCCACGATTCCATGCAAACTCATGGTGCCGGACGGTTTGTTGACAGATTCCGTGCACTGAAATGCACGTGGCGGCTGCCCATATACCAACCTACGACGATCGTCGTAGGTTGGTCCATGGGCAGCCGCCACGTGCAGGGGAATAACTTCACCCGAACCTGTCCGGCCGGCCACAGCCTGTGATTACGACACGATTCCATGCATATTCATTGTGCCGGACGGTTTGTTGACAGATTCCGTGCTCTGAAATGCACGTGGCGGCTGCCCATAAACCACGTGCAGGGAAATAACTTCAGCATGACGTATGATTTGTAGGGATCTTCCCAGACTGCGCGCCAGATGGCAAACCATGAATGTTGCTAATATATATTCGATTGTCTTCGCCAAGTGGCACTTGCTAAACATTTTGGGTCTACATTCCCAAACACGGACAAGTGTGCGATTGCCACTTGGAGGTCGTGTGTTTGCGTGTGAAACTGACCCTCGAATCTTAGATTCTTCAACAAACTATAAAAGCAGCCCAACTTTTCATTCCAAGTACCCGCATTCCAAGCACCCCACCAACAACAACCGATTCCAAGTACCCCACCAACAATCACCACCTCCACCCCGATTCCAAGTACCCCAAGGTATTACTTCCAAGTCGCATGCCTTATTCATATTCCATTTGTAGGCCGGTGGACAGGTGTATTTCCTACATCATCCGCTTTTACATTTTGCATTTTGATGTGTGCTTAACTAACTTGTTTGCCTTTTGTTGTGTTTGTTTTGGTTGCATCAATATTCTTGTTTCACAGGTCCCATGGCGACACCGGCATCGCAGATCTACCGGCTCGCTGGCAAGATCATGCACGTCGGCATGTATACTCCCCCCTCAGGCCGCAACTTGCACGCATACCACATCATCGTTGTGGACAAAAACGGGAAGGCCCACACCGTCATTGCCAACGTGGATGACTTTCGTCGCCAGAACGGGCTGGACGTTGGCAAGGAGACCTTCCCCGTGGGCCAGCATGCTCAGTTTGTGACCAACACGCGGACACCATGTACTTGGAGTGCTTCTGGGTAGGTAGCAATCCCAAATCGCATTCCTTGTTCTTCATATACAGCTTGTGCATCACTATCTCAAGGAGACGACCAACATATATCTATTTCTTTGCCTTCTTGACTAACTTATTCTCGTTATTGTGTGCATTGTTGTTCTTGGGCGCAGGTTTACACTCCACTTGCGGAATGGCAACAACATGCGTCTGGTTGACACGCCCATCGATGGAGGCAACTTCACGATGCCGTTCGACTTCACGCCGTTCAAAGCGCTGGAAAAGAAGATCCCGGTCGCCAATGGCCACGTTAAGGCCTCCGTGGATGTCTTTGGTCTGGTGAACGCCATTTACCGACCGAAGGCATCGGCCAAGACGTCGCGGACACGCATCATCCTTGCGGACTCTTCCACGGCTGCGACGGCCGCCACCATTTCGGTCATGCTGTTCGACGACGCCCAACAGGCGGTGGTCGACAACGCGCACGCAGGCGCCACGCTGGTCATCGCCATCAAAGGCGCCAAGCTCGGGTATTACCAGGGGAATGTGACCCTGGCTGCGGGAAACACCGCTTACGTCACCACCAGCGACGTGGTGGGCGGCGACGCAGCAACTTTGAAGGCCGATGCCCTCAAAGATGACAAGTACAAAGGAATCGCCATCGTCGACGAATCTCCGGTCATGTCGTTGGTGGACATCAGCGCCAAGGCGTGGAGCGACCTCAAAGCGGGCTCCTTTTCTGCGACGTGCGAGGCTCAGCTCACCCCCGCCGAGCACTATAATGACCCAAAGCGGTGCATTTACTATGGCTGTGTGCAAAAGGCGCGGTCGTCAAACCGCACGTGTCGCAAGGCCCTCGTCGACGGGGTGTGCACTGACCACCCCGGGGTACACCAGAAGGGCAGCCCGTTTTTCCACGGGGGATGCTACATTCGAGATCCCAACCACTTCATCAAGGTGTCCCTGTTCACGGACGGAGTGTCGTCCATGCTTCGCGACCCGCCCGTCACGCCAACCGAGTGGCTTGACATGGACCCGAAGGAGCGCGCCCAGCTGTGGGAAAACTTCTTTTCGTCCAACCGATGGACGAACCTCCACCTGCGTGTCCGCCCGGCGCAGTTCGCGTCCGCCGCCCCCGGGTCCAAGGAAGGGCCCCAGTACCTCCTGGTCGCGAAGGACTACTTCTTCCCTGATCTCGACAAGCAGGCCCAGGACATCAAGTGGGATGATTTTGATTGGTCCTCTGTTTGATTTAGCATCGCAGGCACCCCGACGCGTGCACTACAGTTAGGTCTTTTGCATCCATAATGGATGCTCCATTGCCTTGTGAGTTGTTTTTGGCTGCACCTGTAGCCTGCCTTGTTGGCCATATGAGAGGAATGGGTGTCTCACCTCTCCTTGCTATGTAGCTCGCATAGACTTTTTTTGCTTTTGCTTTGCAGTCGCTGTCACGTGTCTATTAATGGGTTAATGAATAAATGATTGAATGCGTACATTGGCATTTAGCAGACCATTGTTACATTAATGATGTATTGTTATGCTCTATGCCACCCCAATTGAAACACGAGTTAAATTAATTAATTAATGGGAGGATGTCCTTATTAAATCATATGTTGTCTCCTTGAAAAATATACAATCATATATACAAGCATTAGAAATAGTACACAATGAGGCATTATAATTAATTAATATACAATCACACATATAAAAAATAAAAAATATATACATTATAAATACAATTAAATATATATACATCAAAATCAATGAATATTATATACATAAAAAATCAATGAATATATATACAGTATAAATATAAATATAAATATATACAAGTATCACTCATCAATGGTCACGCGGTACAAGCATGCCACTGTGCTCTTTGCCAAGCTCACGAGGTCCATTCTCCCACCATATGGATATTGTTTGGGACAGTTGGGGTGGGCGTGCGCCTTGTAGGGGTCAACCTCCTCCCAATCATCATCACCATTAAACCTACGGAGATACACAAAGTGGTTGGGACGATACTCAAGAACCCCGTACAAGTGTGCTACGATTGCAACCGGCCGGCAAGCGCGACCCACCCAGATGGACATCCGGAAGGTGGTCGGTAGCCCTTCACCGGCGTAATTACGAACAGGCAAAGCGACCGTATTGCCATGTACATTCCCAAACACCAGCACACGGGGCACGTTATCAAAGTAACGCAAAGGTGTGCAACCGACGCAGCCACAGTTATATGGACAAGGGGCGTGGTCGGGCCGGCGTGTACAGGCTATGATCATGCGTTCTTTGATATCTATGTTTTCACCCAATTCCAACGCTATGGATATTGGGTGCACTAATTCTCCGTCAGTACCAAAAGGTTGGCGGCACATGAAATCGCCTTGGCGCAATCGCGCATACTTGAATCGCTGCATGAAATGGTATAGGTTATGGCGCGCGTCTCCAACCGCATGGTTAGCGCGGTCTGCCGTGGCATCTAATGGTGTACGTAAGAGGCGCCTCGCAGCGTTCATGTCAGAAACATTGCCAAAAGCATGCGCATGGATGTACTCAACCATGCGCACACCGATGGCACACGAGGCTCTATGCCTGTCATTCAGGCGATTGCACTGCAGTACATCTAATAACACAAGCGTGCCAACTAGAAGTGTTAAGGCCACGCTATCATAGAAAAGATGCCATGCGGCATCGACATGGCAACTATTTCCGACCCAATCAGCCATGAGAAGACGTCGCATGGGCAACGGCCCTGAGCGAAAGCGTCCTACTAAGCCTGAGAAGTCGTTGCAATGGGCCGTACTTGGAGTTGACTCGGCCCGCGCTGGAGTGTACACCCATGACGCGGGTGGGTTAGGAACGCAAAAATCATCTGTATCGTGCACGTGGTCGTCACCCACCGCTTGCGCGGCCTGGCGTGAGTCATGTGATGACCTCGGAACTGCGGATACAACGTAACAGCACGCAATGGTGTCCCACGCCAAGTGCTGCATGTCTTTTGCAGAACAAGGCAAGACGCAGTCATTGCGCTTGTTGCCGTCCACCAGTGCCCACGGGGTATCCACGCCGGCCCGACGTAGCAGTTGAAAATGGGCCCCGCCGGACCTACGCAACACCCCGCTGAGCCACGCATTCACGCGAACCTGTTCACGCGCGTCGCCGACCGAGACGACCATTTGTAGAGATTCTGGCAACCCTGGCGATGCGTTGCGCCCCCGATCCAAATGCATCTGCCAAATGCCACCGAATGCAAGGAACGGGGGCACTTCCGGAAGATACACCTTTTGTTTGCAGTTGGACCTGGCAGTGCAATCAACCTCAGGGCACCTTACAACCTTAAACTCCTGGTACGCAGATGCCATATGCGCAGCCAAGGTTGTGTGATCGTCGCGGTCATAAAGCATCAATGGCAGCGTAACGGCGCCAAAGTCAAAGAACGGTGGGACATGGCACGAACGCTCCCCAAGCCGTGGATGGCCTCGAGACACGTACCCCATCATGTGCTCCACGTCCTCTAGGGCGCATTGCATGGACCCCGCTTGACGAGCCATCGTTGGATCAAGGAGCTTGCGCAGTTTCTCCCTCGCCGCCGTCATCCCAATGCCGTCCTCGCGCGCGGCGGCGGCCATCGCGTTGAACAGCTCGACCCCGATTTTGCATGCCGCACCGTGGGCAACACCCGCCGGACGCGACAGCAAAGAACGCAGCCCGGAGCGCGTGGCAGTTTGCGTTGCAAGCAATAGCACGTACAAAAACTCAAGGGCAGCGTCGTAGTGGCAGCTATTGCGCGCCCACGTGAACGTGACTTGGCGGCCTACAGGCAGCAGCAAATCGCCGCACGCACCCACCAGGTCCTCGAAAATGGCGCAGTCCTTGCACCCGCACGAACTCGCTGCGCCATCATCGCCAGGCCGCGCGGCAGACGTGGTCCGTGCACCGGTTGTTTGCCGCGAGCTGTTCGGACGCGATGCAGCTGCAACGTCCCGTGGCGCGCCAGTCGCCGTTTGTTGGTCGCCCCTTGTCCGCGAATCATCTTGCGTGGCGACCGGTGTCGCCGGAACCGCTGCCGCCGCACTTTTGGCCGCGGACTCCGCAAGGCCTCTCGCCCGCATTTCCGCGTCCAGATCGCGTAGGTTCTTCTTTAACTCGACTAGGTGAGACATGTCGAGCACCGGCGCGCCGATCGATAGTTGCGACCCCCAGCTGACCTGAGACGACGCGACATCGCTGCGCGCGTCGACCTGCAGAAAGCCATGTGAGGGCGACACGCAAAAACGGCACATCGGCGAGATGGCTAAGTTGTCCGACATGCATGCAATATCAAATTCATAAAGCATGAAGGAAACACGGAACCGCATGCAAGACTCGACACGTACCATCCTATCGCTCCCAAGGTCAAGGTTGTCCCAAACGCTTGAACCCACGGAATCGCGATTGCCCTCGCTGCCACCAGGCGATGCGCCGCCCCACACGGAAGATGCCTGCGTCACCGTGATGTCCACGCAATCGCCACCACGCAGCAGACAAAAATTAGAGCCCCAATAATGCAAGATCTGAAACACAATACCACAGCACGCAACACATCCAAATGCTGCTATCGTACCTCGTCGTCATCCGCCACGCTCACGTCGGATCCCGATGGCCACTCAGGCTCAGACCCGAGTTCCTCGTCAGACCCGCTGCACGTATTCCCAAAGTCGTCGTCATTCACAAAGTCCTCTGGATATTTATCCCTCATGAACCTTCCCCACATCGGTTCCTCGTAGTCCATGAACCACTCCCTTTCACGCACCGCCTCGTCCAACCCATCGTGACAGTGATCAGTGGCCAAGCCGCCCTGCGGCGGCAAGACTCCATCGTCATCACCGTCTTCCCCATACGTCTTGTAGTCGTCAACCACGTCACCGTCACCCTCCTCGCCCTCCACCACAGCATCCACCTCCCTCTGGGCGTACAGCTCCTGCAACTCTGCAAACAACGGGTCCGGCATGTCACCTTGTTTGAACAGCTTTGCCCCTTCCAAGATGGTGCGGTGCACAACGTTCGGGCTACAGCCAACCCCATCCAACTCGTGCGCGAACAGCCCGCGAATCAAATCCTTGCCACCGACGCGGCTCAGCGCCGTGTACAACATGCCGTGGCTAAACATGTCCGTGCGCAAGTCCAGCCCAACACGTTGTAGAGTCTGCCCCTGGCACTTGTGCACGGTAACACCGTATGCGAGCTGCACAACGATCCACAGACACGAATCACACGAGCACACGCACGATTTAAGTTAAGAACAAATTTTGGGCACAGAAAATTAAAAACGCAGTGGCAAAGCAAACAAAATACTTAGCTTGCACGTACCTCTAGTGGGAACATCCTCCGTCGCACCGGGTAGCCCTTCATGAAGAAGTTGATGCGTGGGATGAGGTGCTCCTTCTCATCCAAGGTATGCACGACCATAAACTTGTCCGTCGCCCCTTTGATCACGACCCGCGTGCCGTTCAAGAGGCCATCCTTGTGCGACAAATTCCGTGTAATAATGGCGATGGCGTTCTTCTTCCACTTGAGCTCATGCTGGGGCACGCCGCTCTCCCACGCGTCGTTCAGGAACTCTTGCGGGATGCGCGCCTTGTTGTGGGGATCATTGGTGGAGTCGTGCTTCTCGCGGTGTGCGTCTCCCCAGGCAGCCTTGCCAATACCGCTGCGTTGATGGCGTGCCGCGCGGCATTCGTGCCCGTCACGATTGATGAGCGCATGCACGCACCAGTATCGTTGACGTCCGGGAACGTGAACTCGATGAGCTCATCCACGTCCGCCACCTTCTCGACCATCTTCAACGGCACCATTGCCTCCAACCGGCCCGTCTTCTTGTTCTCAACCTTGATGCGCCGCATCCGATCCGTGCCCACGTCCAACAACATCTGACTGTAAACCTCCTCATTGCAACGAAAGTTGCGAGTCAAGGCGAGCTTCCTGACGCCCACCCACAGGTCCGAACGCACCACGCTCGCCGCGCACGCCCGCGTGCTGTCCCCCACAGGCGGAGCCACTTGGCGGAAGTCCCCAGCAAACACCATCACCTTCCCACCAAAGGGCTCATCCTTGGAGCCTAACAGGTCCCGCAACAGCGCGTCCAACAACTGCAAGTGCACCTTGTGGACCATGCTGATCTCATCGTAGATGATGACGTCCGCATCAATCAGCACTTTTGCTTTGGCGGAACCGAAGCGCACCCCGCACCCGGCTTCCGTGTCCAGCTCCAGCGGAAACCCTGCAAAGTGGTGCGACGTGCGACCCCCCCGCACCTGCGTCGCCGCCACGCCCGTGAACGCCATCGCCACCACATTGCGCCCCTCGTGATTGCACTGCTGCACAACCGCGTTCAGCACGCGCGTCTTCCCTGTACCCGCTGGACCGTCCACAAAAAAACGCCGGTGCGAGATCTCCCCTCTTACAGCATGCATGATGGTCTGAAACGAGAGGGTTTGTTCCATGGAAAAGTCGCCCACAAACGCCCGCGGCCCGCGGTGCGGTCGTGGCTGCTCGAACGCGAACACGTCCTCCCCCGCGTCACGCCGCGCCTTGAGCTGCGGGTCCAACGCCCACACGTCCACGCCCCGATCGCACAACCGCTTGTCCAAATAATCCATCAAGCGCGCCAGTGCGCGCTGTCGGTCCGCAAATGTGATTCCTTCCGGCCGCGCCGCATCCCCGCAACGCTTGGCGTACTCGTTGTCGACGTAATCAACGCACATGTCGTCGCGGAACTTCCAAAGCTGTTCGGGTGTCGCCATGTTTTGCAGAAGCAGCACGCAGAACAATCGTCGCAACGAAGGTGGCGCGCTCTTCCTTTCCACCGCTTGGCGCATGGCCTCCACCGCCTCGTTATCATCCTCCAGCAAATGTAACCGCTGGCATGCCTCCTCATACGTCAGCACCTCGCCATCCACCGTGCACAAGTCCTGCCACGACCGGCCCGCGCGCTTCAACAACAACGTGCGCAGAAAAAATAACTGCGGCTTCCTCAGGTCCGCGATGTAGATGCGCGCGTAATGCCGCTTCTTGCGCAGCTTCAAGTAGTAGCGTGGCGGGGGCGGCGGGTCTCCTGACTCGCTCTCCGTGTCGGCACGCTGGGTGTCCACGACGCAGAAGATGACCTGCAGTGCAGTCATCGTTCGCACAATTGTTAGCACACCGTTAGCAGACCCCCGCGGTTCACACATGCGCACAAATAACAACCTATCCAATCAAGCATAAACAAAGTCGTTGCTCGCCATACAACACCCTAAACAAATTCGTACCTCGCCATTAGCATTCCTTAGCGCGTCCTTTGGCACTTTGATCTCCTTGCCCTTTCTCCTCGCATCCTGCCATGTGTGCGTACACACGTACGGCCACACGGACAGAATAGAAGAAAACACAAACATCATACAAACCATGCAACCCACCATAGCTTCCGCACCGCAAGGGTGGTGAAAAAAATTCAGCATAGCTTCCCCACCACAAGGGTGTTAAAAAAAATTCAGCATAGCTTCCACAACGCGAGGGTGGTGAAAAAAATTCAGCATAGCTTCCGCACCCCAAGGGTGGTGAACAAAATTTTAGCATAGCTTCCGCACCCCAAGCGTGGTGAAAAAAATTCAGCACAGCTTCCGCACCACAAGGGTGGTAAAAAAAATTCACCATAGCTTCCGCACCCCAAGGGTGGTGAAGAAAATTTCAGCATAGCTTCCGCACCTCAAGAGTGGTGAAAAAAATTCAGCATAGCTCCCGCACCGCAAGGGTGGTGAAAAAAATTCAGCATAGCTTCCGCACCCCAAGGGTGGTGAAGAAAATTTCAGCATAGCTTCCGCACCGCAAGGGTGGTGAAAAAAATTCAGCATAGCTTCCGCACCGCAAGGGTGGTGAAAAAAATTCAGCATAGCTTCCGCACCCCAAGGGTGGTGAAAAAAATTCAGCATAGCTTCCGCACCCCAAGGGTGGTGAAGAAAATTTCAGCATAGCTTCCGCACCGCAAGGGTGGTGAAAAAAATTCAGCATAGCTTCCGCACCCCAAGGGTGGTGAAAAAAATTCAGCATAGCTTCCGCACCGCAAGAGTGGTGAAAAAAATTCAGCATAGCTCCCGCACCGCAAGGGTGGTGAAGAAAATTTCAGCATAGCTTCCGCACCGCAAGAGTGGTGAAAAAAATTCAGCATAGCTTCCGCACCCCAAGGGTGGTGAAAAAAATTCAGCATAGCTTCCGCACCCCAAGGGTGGTGAAGAAAATTTCAGCATAGCTTCCGCACCGCAAGGGTGGTGAAAAAAATTCAGCATAGCTTCCGCACCGCAAGGGTGGTTAAAAAAATTCAGCATAGCTTCCGCACCCCAAGGGTGGTGAAAAAAATTCAGCATAGCTTCCGCACCGCAAGGGTGGTGAAGAAAATTTCAGCATAGCTTCCCCACCACAAGGGTGGTGAAAAAAATTCAGCATAGCTTCCGCACCCCAAGGGTGGTGAACAAAATTTTAGCATAGCTTCCGCACCCCAAGCGTGGTGAAAAAAATTCAGCACAGCTTCCGCACCACAAGGGTGGTAAAAAAAATTCACCATAGCTTCCGCACCCCAAGGGTGGTGAAGAAAATTTCAGCATAGCTTCCGCACCGCAAGAGTGGTGAAAAAAATTCAGCATAGCTCCCGCACCGCAAGGGTGGTGAAAAAAATTCAGCATAGCTCCCGCACCGCAAGGGTGGTGAAGAAAATTTCAGCATAGCTTCCGCACCGCAAGAGTGGTGAAAAAAATTCAGCATAGCTTCCGCACCCCAAGGGTGGTGAAAAAATTCAGCATATCTTCCGCACCCCAAGGGTGGTGAAGAAAATTTCAGCATAGCTTCCGCACCCCAAGGGTGGTGAACAAAATTCAGCATAGCTCCCGCACCGCAAGGGTGGTGAAAAAAATTCAGCATAGCTTCCGCACCCCAAGGGTGGTGAAAAAAATTCAGCATAGCTTCCGCACCGCAAGAGTGGTGAAAAAAATTCAGCATAGCTCCCGCACCGCAAGGGTGGTGAAGAAAATTTCAGCATAGCTTCCGCACCGCAAGAGTGGTGAAAAAAATTCAGCATAGCTTCCGCACCCCAAGGGTGGTGAAAAAAATTCAGCATAGCTTCCGCACCCCAAGGGTGGTGAAGAAAATTTCAGCATAGCTTCCGCACCGCAAGAGTGGTGAAAAAAATTCAGCATATCTCCCGCACCGCAAGGGTGGTGAAAAAAATTCAGCATAGCTTCCGCACCCCAAGGGTGGTGAAGAAAATTTCAGCATAGCTTCCGCACCGCAAGGGTGGTGAAGAAAATTTCAGCATAGCTTCCGCACCGCAAGGGTGGTTAAAAAAATTCAGCATAGCTTCCGCACCGCAAGGGTGGTGAAAAAAATTCAGCATAGCTTCCGCACCCCAAGGGTGGTGAAAAAAATTCAGCATAGCTTCCGCACCGCAAGGGTGGTGAAAAAAATTCAGCATAGCTCCCGCACCGCAGAGTGGTGAAAAAAATTCAGCATAGCTTCCGCACCCCAAGGGTGGTGAAAAAAATTCAGCATAGCTTCCGCACCGCAAGAGTGGTGAAAAAAATTCAGCATAGCTCCCGCACCGCAAGGGTGGTGAAGAAAATTTCAGCATAGCTTCCGCACCGCAAGAGTGGTGAAAAAAATTCAGCATAGCTTCCGCACCCCAAGGGTGGTGAAAAAAATTCAGCATAGCTTCCGCACCCCAAGGGTGGTGAAAAAAATTCAGCATAGCTTTCGCACCCCAGAGTGTTAAAAAAAATTCAGCATAGCTTCCGCACCACAAGGGTGGTAAAAAAAATTGGCTTGCGTGTGGGGGAAAGCTGCCATGCATGTACATGTAGATGAGGGTGGCTGCCATGCTTGCGTGGGTAAAGGGGGCGCCTGGTATGCATGGGTGTGCGTGGGTGTGGTGGCCATGCATGCATGTGGGGGGGGAGAGGCTGCCATGCATCACAAGCACTGACACGACACACACCTATTGCCCCCACCAACACCCTCCTTCTTACCATCTCCTCATCCTCCGACTTGGCCTTGTGCACAGAGTACGTGCGGTAGAACTTGATATACTTCATCGCATCCATGCCCGGAAGGTCCTCCTCGGAGGGGCGCCCAAAGTAGACCTGAAGCTCCGTGTGTGACCGCTCCCGCAACGCCTTTTCCATGCTCCCCTTGACATTCTCCACATACGCGATCTCGTTCTCCTTGGGCACGTGCAGCGGCAACAACGAACATCCCGGACGCATGAAATGCTCGTGGAAACCCATCAACACCCACTCTGCCCGCGACGCCGACACCTGCACCCAACCACCGCAACCACAATCGCAAAGCACGCATCAACACCAACGCTACCGTCAAGCAACATGATTACCGTCGCATACACAGCAAGCATTCCACCGAGTGCCACATAGATTTAGAACCCACCCATGCAAACGACCACGCCAAGACTCACCCGCCTAGCGGCAAGGTAGTCCGCGATCTCATCATTGCCGTCGCTCGTCACCTTGACGTCCGCCGTCTCGTCAGACTTGTTCATATACTTGTTCAAATACTCGACGATGTGGATGCTGGCGACGATCTCCACATTGATGTGACAATCGAGCAGTAGCAAAAACACGGGATTATATGGCACAATCCACCTATTCAGCTTGCACAAGGGCCGCCGGCGATACTGCATGTACCCGCGCGCGTCCACATACGTCCTCCCCACGTACGCCTTGGGGAACTTCTTTTGGCAAACCGGCCACGTTACATTCGCGTCGCACTCCTCCAAATCTGGCAGACCCTCGTCGTACTCCTTCCTCGCCGCCTCTTCCGCCCGCACGTCGGCAGCCCTCGCTGCCATCCTGGGAGGCTGCTCCACCTCCTTCCGCCTACCCTGCATGCACTTGGTGCCGCGATGATGATTGTGCACCATATGCGTTAAAACCTTCTCGCGCAACTCGGGCATCTCGACCGGGGGCAGCTCAGCCCATACGTGCTGATCCACCAACCCGTTCTCGTTCGTAGGGTGGCATACCTTGGGGAGCCGGTAGATGATATGAGCATGCGGCAATCCCCGGGTCTGATATTCTATAACGTATGTCAGATACACCGGCTTGCGCCCAAAGACCACCCCAGATGTAATCAAGGAGATGAGGAACCGCAACTTCAGTTTGAACACCCGATCCACGATATCGGGATGCTCTAGCGGCTCTTTGGTCCCATCCGGTTTTGCCGGCACGTTATCCAAGATCTCTTTCCATCGAGGATTGCAAGTCATCGTCACAAAGTGACTCGGCTCGCCATCCGTGACAATCGCCGCCAACTGATCCTGGATACGGCTGGCGCGCGCTCGAACCCCAAAACCCACGCCTGCTGGAATGATGACCTTCTTGCCCACGCGCAGCTCATCAAGGACCTCATCCCCCGCATCCACCGCATCGTAGTCAATGTCCTCCTCCTTCTCGCGCTGCTCCAACTGCCGCAACGCATCCTCGGCCTCACGCACCGTCGCAGTGCGCAGCTGCACGTCCTCCTGCATGCTACGCACATATGACAACCGGTTGTCTTGCACGCACGAAAATGCGTGCAGCGCAAACAATTGCCTCAAGGTGCCCTTGTTGCGAAACCGCTCGTCCGAGTACAGGCAATACTTCAGAATCTTGCCCAGTTTTTCCGACCTTGAACCATCCTTGGACGCGCCACGCCCGTACCACCACAAGCCGACCCCCTCGGAAAACAGCACAGGGAACGCTAGGGGCATGTACCTCTGGTCCCCCATCACCAACCTCCGGCGGTACCGCTGCTCCCCATCCGCGTTTCGCTTGACAAAATCCACACGGAACTCGGCCGGTTCCGCCGTCCGCGTGTCCCTGCACACGTCAAAAATATGAAAATCCATTGACAAATGAATAAGTTTCCCTCTGTTTACACATCAATCACCCATTCATACTTTGAAGAACAACGCACCTGCCAAAACATCTTCCATTCATCACTTCCACCCACAATCTCACTTACGCAGGGAAGATGAAGATCTCTTGCGCATCCACCTCAGCCTTGTCTTTCTCCGCGACCTCCATCTTCCCTTCCCTCACGTCCGCCAACACCGTCTCCGCTTGGTGCACGAAATTCTGCAACAGCTCGTTGTAATCGCTAAAGT
Source organism: Mesostigma viride (assembly GCA_009746045.1). NCBI lineage: Eukaryota > Viridiplantae > Streptophyta > Mesostigmatophyceae > Mesostigmatales > Mesostigmataceae > Mesostigma > Mesostigma viride. The sequence goes on from RPFO01000065.1 coordinate 2,897,288, forward strand.
ACTTTTCCATCTCCGCCAACAGGTTGCCTGACTGCCCCTCCCTCAAGTCAAGCCTGCAAGCAAACATACATTGCAACACAAGAACTTGTTGAGGTCATGCTGCCATGTACACCTCCATGCAATAGTAACAAAACTACGATATTCTAGGCAGGAAATAACGCGACAAACACGCACTTTCCCCACTCACTTTGCTGTCACCGATGCCAACGCTTGGGACTTCTCCGCCCCGCCCAGCAACATGTACATGGTGTTGTTGCTCTGCTTGCCATCAATCACGAGCGGGTCCACCATCTCGACCGTCTGACCATGCAACTCAAGTACGCTCGCGCCACGGCCCTCCGCAGCGTGCCCTATTGGCTTGGAAGCCACCACGTGTGCCACCGCAAAATACCTATTAATGCTCCGGCCGTAGGCCATCCACTGCCTCACATTGTCGGGATCGCAATGGATGCTACGCAACGCCTCCTCCTGCGGTGTCAACAAGTACTGGGCACGCTCCTCGGCGGTCCCCCTGCCCTCCGCCACCATCTCCTCCCACGTGCGCCGCTTCAGCATCACGTCCCGCAAATTGGGTTCGAGCCCCTTGCCCACCATTTTCCCATTAGAGCAGCACGGACTTGTATCGCGTCGCTCCTCCTTGAACAGCGGTGCGCCACACTTGCGGCAAACGCACGTGCGATGACCAAACAGGTCATACGGCCTTTGTTCATCCGGGACATCGGCAATAGGTCTCAAACAGTACTCCCTAACCTTGTCAAAGCCAGCAAAGTCACCAGTAACGCGTGAAGCCATGAGCCTCCTCGCGTCGCTGCCGGTAATCCCAAACTCGTTACGCTCCTTTCGCTCCTACACCACGTGAAGCAAGTGCGCACATGCAAAAGACACAATGCACAAAATGCATCGGCTCAGAGCTAGCATGCGCATGTCGGTTTGTGGAGTGGCTGGCATCCATCATTGCGTGGGGGGGGGGCTGGCATGCGAGCGTGGGCTTGTGGGGCGAATGCCATGCTTGCTTGGGTGTGTGGGAGGCTGGCATGCGTGCTTGGGTGTGTGGAGGGGCTGGCATGCGTGCGGGCATGGGAGGTAAAGCTGCCACGCATGCCTATGTGTGGGGGGGGCTGGCATGCGTGTGTTCCTGTGGGGGGGCCTAGGCATAGAAAAACAAACCACTAAACCTTACCCTCACGACTCGCTGTCCGGACGTCTCATTGCGCCACCGTGCTTCAATCGGGTCAATGAAAGCAACAGGAGACGCAGTCGAGTCAAAGTCCGGCCACGGTTCCGGGATCAAGCCATCACTTGGGGTCGACGGTTCAGTCTTGTACCCATCACTTCCAGCCCCGTAGCCTGCTTCATCCTCATTAGCACCCCCAATGTCACCAGGGTCACTCGAGCCTCCATCGCCATCATCCGGACTCCGCCTCCTTCGCCGCGCCGTACATCGACGTCCCGGCTGCTCATCCTTCCGCAGTGTTCGGTCTGCTCTCCTCCGTGCTGCATTCGCTTGCCCCGCCTCGGCTGCCTGATTCACATTCGTCTCCCCTATATTGACGCTCGCCTGCCCATTCCTCATAGCAGGGCCTTCCTGCTGCGACCTTTTATTTAACAGCGACCTTCTGTAGCTGATCATGTTCCTCAACGACTTGATCTGCACACACAATAGCACAACCAAATAACACGCCACACACACCATACACATAACACATTAGCTCAATGCAAACACGCTACTACCATCAAGGACAAATTCATTCATTTATTTCCAAGGACTTGAACAAACACAATCTAAATAACGCACTTGCAAACACACTCATCACAACTCACCACTGGGCCTTTGATATTCTCAGCGATGTTGTCGCGTCCTTCCAGTGCTTGCTTTAACTCGATCAGTTTGTCAATTTTCTGCTCGATCGTGAGCCCAGGATTTCCAACCACGTCCTTCGCTGCATCACTGCATCGGTGCACCACTTCTTGTGCACGCACCGCATCCAAGTCTTCATCGTCAAAAGGCAGAGGCACAAAGCGTCGCTTCGCTGGACGCTGCTGTACAACTCCGCCGGATGGTGGGCCCTGCAATACGGTTCGTAGGAGACGCGAAATGAGTGAGAATGTTACCCGAGCGGTAACGAGGATTCGCACCGTTGATTTTAACATATGTTTCTTTTTTTGCGCCATTTGGCGAGCATCGACTGGAGCCTGAACCTAGCGGGGGAATCGTGCGGGGGAATCTTGAGGGGGAATCTTGCGGGGAAAAATTCCGAACGTGATTTTAGCGAAGTCCTACTACATTTTGCTTGGGTACACGGTACTACAGTTTCGTCACTGAAAATTTTCTGTAGTTGCGTTGGTGTTTCGTACGTTCCGCTGAAATTTTCGTGTTCAGTGCCCAGATCACAATTTGATCCGGGCGCAAAATGATTGGCTGTACGGTACGAACCAAAAACGAAATTTTAGTATCTAAGTTCCGCAGCGCTTGCTGAATTTGCCCCGGAAGCCCGGGGGCACTTTCCCCGCTGAAAAAGGTGTCCGCGGAAGCGTATTGTAGTGGGCCCCAATCCCTCGCGTCGCGTCTATGTGGTTTGTCGGATACATCTGTGCGGTTTTTCGGCTACATCTGTGCGGATTTCGGCTACATCTGTGCGGTTCTCGGGTGTACCTGTCCGTCCGTCCGTCAGATTCACCCATCTGACGGTCGTAAAACGTTGGGAGAGTAAATGGGTGGGATAGATGTGCATTGTTGTTGTTGTTGTTGTTGTTGTTGTGTCAGCGCCACGGCGCACATGGGCCAAAGTTTTCCACGCCGCACATGGGCAGCAGAGAATCTTTAGTGGCCGAGGGGTGCCCATGTGCGGCCTGGGACAACAACAAAAACGATCGTGTACGACGAGGTGTACGATTTGACCGGCCTATCGAATGACATCCTCCGTTTTCTGTCAAAGGCCAGTTTTTATTTCGGTCCACCTGGCGTGAGGGTTGAGGACTTGAGATCACCTTCCCGTCGTCGAGTGGCTTTGTAGGATATGACAAGACAGGCGGTAATTTTGAAGAATGTCGATTCGACGCAGGAGGTCGTTCATTTGAAATGTCACCATCCTGCGCTGCCATTTCCTATGTGCTGAGTTTATCCCACAAGAGACATCTGTCTTGTTTCCCGGATTGGACTGCGTTCCTGTGGAGTCCAGTTCACAAAAAGGTCATGGGCAGCACACGTTATTTTTGCCGCGTCCTCCGCACAAGAGGACCGCGTCGACTTCGGTGCCTCGCCTTCGTGCAGGCCATTTTGGAGGCCCTATTACGGCTTTCTCCTCCTCTTTGCAGGATTCATTGCCAAACCGCATTTTGCAGACGGGCTATTTGCATTGCATCGACCGGCAGCCTTGCCGCGCTCGTGAAAGATGGGTGCCAGGGTATGCTCCACGCCCGTTTTGATCCTGCTGATATGTGTCGCTGTTCTCGGGGGCGCTCATTTGTTCGGCCTGACGCCAAGCACCATACGCGTGCTCAAGGATGACGACGCTTTGCGCGACCAGACGGACTACATTTACTCGCAATGGGCATGGCTGGCGGTCATGGCCCGCGACATCCGCGTCACCTTCATATCCCCAATCCTGCAAGTGCGTGTAGTTTCTTCCTTTTAACGCGCACCTCTGAACATTTTGAGTCATTTTCCCGCAGCTAGCATGTACGGCACTTTGTAACCAGGAGTGCTGAGGTGTAAGAAATCTGGTACGCTTCGTCACACTGCCACCTTACTCCCATCCACTGGACACCTTGCGCCCGCAGTGTTGAATTCACGTAGTTTTGGCTCCTCAAGCACACCATAGTGCATGTGACAATGCCTCCCACTTGCAGCTAAGGTGGATCCTAGAACTGAAAACAGCACCCTGTACACAACCACCGGTCAGCCGGTGCGGCAAGTGTCATGATGTGGCTCCTCTCTGCTGCCCTCTGCGTAGCCATCTGCCAAGCCTGCAACCTCGCCGATGTGTACATGATGACGCCTGCCCTACAGAGCTGCAACTGGATGCGTAGCTCTCTCTGCCAGTAAGAATCTCACTGATACCCCATCAATCCTCCGCCACAGTACCCACTGCCCCTGCAACAGCCTCCGTTGTCTAGGTCACACCATCGCCAGCATGGCCCCACGTGCGCAAGCATGTAGCAGCCCTCCTCCTCATCATCCCCGTCCCTCCTCTGTATCTCGTGGGCTTTGCCCTCATGTACCTGCTGACCTGTGCCCACTATGGCACGCCCCCCTCCTTTCTTCTCAGCAATGCCCCGTCCCCACCCTTTCATGGCCGATACCTTCTCACGTACCCTTCCCTCCCTTCCCCCCCCCCCCCCCCCCGCCCACACACACAACACAAAACAATCATACGCACACCAAACACCAAGCACCAAACACCAAGCACACAACAAACACACATCCACCCAACACATGCACACTCACACGCATACTCACACAACAACCACACATGAATGCACACACACACACACACACACACACACACACACCAGGCGCTGGTTGGGTTCAGCGCGTTCCTGTCCGCCCTAGTCGCGGCCGACCGCCTCTTCCACTTTTACCTCGCCTTTTACTGGAAAAAGTGTGCGCCGGTGCGGCCCGAGGCCGCCTACAGCGCGACGCCGCTGCCTCCCCCGCTGCAGTATGAGTCGGAGTACCCGATGGTGGTCGTGCAGATCCCCATGTTCAACGAACGCGACGTGAGTGGGGGGTGGGGGAGTACCCGATGGTGGTCGTGCAGGTTCCCATGTTCAACGAACGCGACGTGGGTGGGGGGTGGGGGAGTACCCGATGGTGGTCGTGCAGATCCCCATGTTCAACGAACGCGACGTGAGTGGGGGGTGGGGGAGTACCCGATGGTGGTCGTGCAGGTCCCCATGTTCAATGAACGCGACGTGAGTGGGGGGTGGGGTGACAAGTGCTAGCACCTTTTGGTGTGGCATGAAAGGATGATTGCGAGCAACTTTTGGTGGGGACGAGGGGGTGGGCGCGATGGTAGTGGGGGGTAGGATGTAGTGTAGCAGGGGAGGGGCGCAAGGGGGCGGGGAGGGGGGGGGGGGGAGATTGGGGATCGGGCTGGGCGCTACGTGGGTGGGACGCGAGTCCTGACGAGTATGGCATGCCGCTCTCTACACAGCACGCAGCCGTAAGGCAGGTGGCTTCCTTCCCTTGACGAGAGAAACCACGTGGGGTGCTTCGTGTTGCCGATCTTCGCCGTTCTGCTTAGCCTGCTATGATTGACCATGCGACTTGCACACACGTCGTATTCCCTCACCCCCCCACACACACCTTCCTTCCCATCATTACCCTCCCCTTGCCCCCCTGCCCTCCTTGACCCCCACCACCCCCGCCTCCCTTTACCCCCCCCCTTCTACCCCCGCCCAGGTGTGTGAGCATGTTATCGACGCATGCTGCGAGCTGCAGTGGCCGCGCCGCCGGCTGTTGGTGCAGGTGTTGGACGACAGCACGTGCGAGATCACGCGCCAGCTCATCGACGACAAGGTCAGTGAGTGGCGCGAGAAGGGCGTGCGCGTGGAGAACCGGTTCCGTGACAACCGGCAGGGGTACAAGGCAGGCGCCATGCTCGAGGCGATGCAGCACATCCAGGACTATGAGTTTGTGGCCATCTTCGACGCCGACTTCCGGCCCGACCCGGACTTTTTGCTCAAGACGATCCCCTACCTCAAGGTGGGTGGGTGCTGGTTACATGACGCAAGGTGGGTGGGTGGTGGGTGGGTGGGTGGGTGGGTGGGTGGGTGGGTGGGTGGGTGGGTGGGTGGGTGGGTGGGTGGGTGGGTGGGTGGGTGGGTGGGTGGGTGGGTGGGTGGGTGGGTGGGTGGGTGGGTGGGTGGGTGGGTGGGTGGGTGGGTGGGTGGGTGGGTGGGTGGGTGGGTGGGTGGGTGGGTGGGTGGGTGGGTGGGTGGGTGGGTGGGTGGGTGGGTGGGTGGGTGGGTGGGTGGGTGGGTGGGTGGGTGGGTGGGTGGGTGGGTGGGTGGGTGGGTGGGTGGGTGGGTGGGTGGGTGGGTGGGTGGGTGGGTGGGTGGGTGGGTGGTGGGTGGGTGGGTGGGTGGGTGGGTGGGTGGTGGGTGGGTGGGTGGGTGGGTGGGTGGGTGGGTGGGTGGGTGGGTGGGTGGGTGGGTGGGTGGGTGGGTGGGTGGGTGGGTGGGTGGGTGGGTGGGTGGGTGGTGGGTGGGTGGGTGGGTGGGTGGGTGGGTGGGTGGGTGGGTGGGTGGGTGGGTGGGTGGGTGGGTGGGTGGTGGGTGGGTGGGTGGGTGGGTGGGTGGGTGGGTGGGTGGGTGGGTGGGTGGGTGGGTGGGTGGTGGGTGGGTGGGTGGGTGGGTGGGTGGGTGGGTGGGTGGGTGGGTGGGTGGGTGGGTGGGTGGGTGGGTGGGTGGGTGGGTGGGTGGGTGGGTGGGTGGGTGGGTGGGTGGGTGGGTGGGTGGATGGGTGGGTGGGTGCTATTCGTTTGATTGCAACCCCCACCGCAAGGTTTGATTGCAGCCCCTAGTTTCCTGCCCCAAATGTGGGTGACGCTCACTTACCGCAGCGCGGGTCGGTGCTGCCTGTGTGAGGGCACTCTCTACCATCAATGTGGGTGCTTATTGTAGGCCAAGGGCGTGCGCTCGTAGCTGCGGCCGTCCTTGCGTGTGTCTGCCTGATGCAGATGGGTGTGCCACCTTCGATCCTGCATTGGTAAGGTCATGCAAAAATCCATGTGCCCTGTCTTGCAAAAGTAAGAAAGTAAGTAAATAACTAGGTACGCAAGTGAATAACTAGGTAAGTAAGTAAGTAAATCGGGAAGTAGATACTTGCGTGCCTTGCATGGTCACCGCAGGACAACGCTAAGGTGGGCTGCCCGTCCCATGTGCCCTGCCTGGTCTGTCGCGCGTTTCCTGTCTTGTTCTCGCAGGACAACGCAGAGATCGGTTTTGTGCAGACGCGCTGGATCTTTGCCAACGCGGACGAGAGCATGCTGACGCGCGTTCAGGAGATCTCCCTCAACTATCACATCAAGTGCGAGCAGTTTGCGCGGTTCGCCAGCGGAAACTTCTTCAACTTCAACGGTGCGCTCTTGTGGCGGGGTGCCTATCTAGCCCATGCGTCCCTTGGTGCCACCTCAACGTCAACGCCGACTGTCTGGAACCATAGCACCAAATCGTTGTTGCCGTTCGAAGCTACGTAGGAGCGGCAGATTTTGGCTGGCTGCTTACACCAGAAGTGCGTGTGTGAGCATGCTATATGCTCCCTGCTCTTTTTTAGACGGGTCGTGCTGGGTCCCTGGGTGGCTTGGGTGTGCAGGGCCACCCAACCTTGATGATGGGCTCCGGTAATGTCTGGACGCATGCTGCGCCACACACATCGCAAGACCATCCCTCACCACATGCGTATTGCGCGCGTGCCATCCCCGTCCTCGTCTCCGTCCTCGTCCTTCCCTCCGCGTGTGTGGGCGCGCAGGCACGGCGGGCGTGTGGCGGCGCGCGTGCATCGAGGACGCCGGCAACTGGAACAACCGGACCACCGTGGAGGACATGGACCTGTCGCTGCGCGCGTTCCTGCGCGGGTGGAAGTTCATCTTCCTGCACGACGTGGAGGTGGGCAGTGGCCACCATGTGACTTGGGTAGTGGCGTCGGTGGTGGGTGGGTAGCGCTGCACGACGTGGAGGTGGGTGGCCACCTCCAGGGTACCACCGTGGTTGGTGGGTACTCCAACCCACCATTCTTATGTTGCACAACGATGCTTTTCGTCTTTTTGTTACGCGATGCCTGCTTTCATTATTTTGAGCTCCTGCATCCCACACCATCGCCGAGTGTGATTTTGTGGTTAGCAAGTACTCTTTTAGCTTACCTTGATAACACCTTCTAATTGCCCTCCTGCGGCAAACAGCTCATCCTCCTCCTTTTCTTGCGGGCCTGTTGGTCGTGTGTGTGCATTCTCCTCCCCTCTCGCGGCCCTCTCCCTCCCCTCCTTCCCCTCCTTTTCCTCCTTCCCCCAAACCCTAACCCCGAAACCCTTCCCCAGTGCATCTGTGAGCTCCCCTCCTCGTACGAGGCCTACCGCAAGCAGCAGCACCGCTGGACGGGGGGACCCATGCAGCTCTGGCGCAAGGCCATGGCCTCCGTCTGGGACTCAAAGGTGAGGCCCACGTTCTCTTAAATAACACTCGTCTCTGAGTCCTGCCTTCCCTCATGCTAGTCTCGTGGGCTCCTGCCACCTGCCCACTGGTTTGACAAGAGCTTGGTCTATCCCTGCTCTGCTGCATATGTGCTCTTTTCTTTTCTATGGCCGGTAGATCTGGTGTCGTACGAGGTGAATTAAATGCATAATGTGCGTTGCTCTATGCTGTGCTATCTATGTTGCGTTTCCTTATAATGTGATGTTGTGTGCTCTCATATGATGGGCTGTAAATGGTGCGCGCTCCAAGTGTGCACACTCACCTTTTTCCTGCATGGTGCCCCGGCTTGCATGCCGAGCCAATCGATATTTTTTCTTGTGTGCATGGTTTAAGGGTCGGCCAGTTTCCCATGCGTTTGCTTGTGTGCTCACCTGAACATGCCATGACTGCTATCCCACATCCACGCCCTCTGCTCATCCGTGTTGCGCAGTTTGTGTTTTTGCAAAAGCCTGTACCTGAAAATGCCAACCTTGCCACCCCTTTGGCCCCCACTGCGTGCCCCCTTGTGCAGATCCCTTTTGTGCAGAAGCTGTACCTGAACATGTTCTTCTTCGGCACCCGCCTGTTCGCGACGCACGTGGTCTCCTTTGTCTTCTACTGCACGCTGGTGCCCATCTGCATCATCACACCGGAGGTCACCATCCCCTTCTGGGCGCTCATCTACGTTCCCATCCTCGTCACCATGTCCACCGCCTTCTTCACGCCACGGTACGCGGGAATGCACACTTCCCACGGGGGTAGGGAGCCGTGCATTGCCTTCCCCTTCATTTGTGTCATAACTCATCATGTGTGTGTCATAGTGTATCCTTCCCCACCTTTCCTCTACTTTCCCCTTGTTGTAACTCATCCTTCCCTTCCCTGCGCTGCCTCCTCTTCTCACTTGGCCTTCGCCCGCTGGCTCTCTCCCCCCACTTCCCTCCCCCCCCCGCGCCCCCTTACCGCCCCTCTTCCCTTCTCTTCCCCCCACCCAGGGCGTGGTACCACATGGTCCACTACGTACTCTTTGAGAACGCCATGTCGGTCGTCAAGATCGGCGCCATGTGCTCGGGCCTGCTCAACCTCGCCAGCGCGCACCAGTGGGTGGTCACCACCAAGCTGGGCAACTGGGTCAGCACCAAGGCCAAGGGGGGCCCGACACCCGTCATGCGGCGCGCCAAGTCGGAGAGTGCGGCGCTGATGGCAAAGAAATCCAAGACCGCCACTGCCGCGCCCGTGTCGAAGTAGGTGGTTGACATGCACTAATAAGGGTAATTTGCGTGCGCCAGCTGTTGGCAAAGGATGCACCCGTGTCCAAGCAGGTGGCCTGGTATGCGCAGGTGGACACGCATGCCAGCTGGCATGGGGCGGCCTCATGGAGACGCCAGTGGTTACCCGTTTTCCTTCTGCCTGACTTGTGCAAGCTCTGGAGAGAATCGTTCACTTAATAGAGGTATTCAGTGCCTTTTCTGGTTTTTCGCGATTGCAACTAAAGCGCGGGCATCAAAGAACTTGCATGCTTATTAGAAATCGTGGCTTGGGTGGATGTGGTGTTTCCCGTTCCTGCGGTTGCAAGGCGTCCAGGTAAGCATATAGGGCACACGCCAATGTCGCTTTGCTCTCTGCCGCGTGCGTGCCCCACCGGCCCCTGCCCCGCTGTTACAGGATCTACAAGCGCGAGCTCTTCATGTCGGCCTTCCTCCTCTCCTGCGCCATCTACGGCGTCGTCGTGGAGAGCCGCTGGGAGTACTCCGTCTTCCTCATCTTGCAGGGCATTGCATTTGGTCTCTTTGGTCTCAACTTTGTGGACAACCAGGCAGTGAGCCTGTGGTGAACACGGCTGCACCGCATGCTTTCTAGCTGGTGATGTGCTTCGGCTGACGTGGTCTGGCACCTGCCAAATAGGGCATTGATTAACGCTGGATCGACTGGTTGGCTGCCAAGAGCTGGCCGTTGGCTGCAGTGACAGGGCATGCCTATCGCCCTATCCAGAGGATCGTGTTGGTGAGGGCAAACAGGGTTCTTTGTCACCACGAGTGACAGCGAACTGGGGATGCCCCCCAAAAGCCGCGACATCATATCTTTGTTGTGTGTGCATCCTAAGGTCATAAGATTGCAATACCTTTTTGGTTTGCAGAAATACCATCTGGCATGCATTAGCACGTGTAACACTGCATCTGCAAGGGCCTGCACATGCCGGCTGCATGGCACGGCCTGTATTGCAACAACGCATGTTTACTCGTGCTGCCATTGATATCGGATCAACACCATGTGGGGGCCGCATGCATAAAACAACATAGTAAGTAGGTGCGTGAACATGCAGTGAAGGCATGCCACGGAGTACCTGATGAGGTAAGTTGTTCTACGCGGATACTTAACCCGCGAAGGCAAGTGGCGCGACTCACTTGCGCCCACGTCTGGAGTCGCAGATAGCAACTCCGCGTCATCCGGACTATCCAAGACGACTGTATACGCTCGGCGATGATGACGGGTGTGGGGGTAGGTTGCATGCTAAACCCCCGGCCCGATAGCCCAACATAGTAGTAATAATATAGTATGCAGTATGTCTGATTGAGCGCAATGATATGAACATATATACAAAACCGGAGACGTCCGTCCTATAGTCAGCAAAATTGGTGCGAGAGGTCCCCAGTTCGATTCCGGTCGGATTCATTTGCAGATCGCGTTTTCCGCGTTTTCCGCGGCCCGGCACTGAACGCAAAGGTTTTCACCTTTGCGGAGTGTCTGATCAGAATATACGCTTGGCTGATTTCGATAGTACCGGCTACGCCCCCTTCTAAAGAAGGATTCAGCCGTGTTCAGCCCGTCTCACGGTGCGAGACTGAACAAGTCTCGCGTGCAGACACGTGTGTAGTACTCCTACACACAGATCTCGAGTGATTTATCTAGTACCAAATCCGAAAGGCTTGCATCACTCCCCGGACAGGAGAACTTTTGCGGATGACTGTAGGTGTAAGTTGGCGATGCCATGGTAACCGGAGACGTCCGTCCTATAGTCAGCAAAATTGGTGCGAGAGGTCCCCAGTTCGATTCCGGTCGGATTCATTTGCAGATCGCGTTTTCCGCGTTTTCCGCGGCCCGGCACTGAACGCAAAGGTTTTCACCTTTGCGGAGTGTCTGATCAGAATATATACAAAATACCCGGCAAAATGCACAACTGAATAATAATAATAAAACGGCGAAAAGCTCAATGCTGGTAAATTGTGCAGCAATCAGCATTGCACTTGTAACCAGCCTGGAGCATGTTGCCGGGTTTTTTAGCCTCTTGCAGTAAGTAAGTACTTGCGTGTCATGCGCAAAGGCGTGCCATGGAGTACTATGCTAATCTCATTAGAAAAACTAATTTTACACAAAAGTTTTGCCACGCCGTGCCTATAATGGGACCTCCCATGGATGTTGCATTAAAAGAAGTTAGCCATGCTATGCCCCTTTAAGTACATGGCGGACAAGCTGTCGTTCCTCAAATGCCGCAAGAAGCTCTCGAGGACTCGCTTCACGCTGGACGACGACTTGACCCTGGCCCAGCAACAGCGGCGACGCGAGCTATGGCCGGCCTACCTTCAGCTCCGGCACAGCGCAGGGGGGAAGCCGGTATACTGGAGGGGGGCGGTCATCCACGTTGACCACAAGCCCTGGCAGCCCCCTCCTGCCACCCCAGACTAGGGAATTCATACCAGTAGTGTAGATTAGTCAGGCTTAGCCTAGCATGTGGCCCACGCGCATGTGCGCCCATAATGGCCCCCATGGATGTTGTCTACAGGATTTAGCCAAGCCCTGCCTATAACGGGACCCCCATGGATGTTGCATTAAGAATTTCGCCATTCTATGCCATGCAGAGAGATGCTCTCTGTAGAGAAGCCATGTCCTAGCTCTTGTATAGCCATGATGATCTTCCCCACCTATGACAGGCTCCCCTTCGCTGGGTGTTGCCTGAAACTCTGGGTGGTGCAGGTGCCCTAGTGCACCTAGAGCAAGTGTTGTTTACATTCCCACCCTTGCAGGAAGTAGCTTAGAATGTATGATAGGCCATATGCCCCTTCTCTGGGCTATGTGCTACATATACTCCCAACGGAGTTATGTTACAATTCAATTCAATTCAATTCAATGCTATGCCTATGCAGAGAGACGCTCTCTGCTGAGAAGCCATGCCCTAGCTCTTGTATAGGGCTCCACATGTGATGATCTTCCCCCACATGCATGCCGGGATCCCCTTAGCTGGGTTGAACCCGAGACAGCATGGTGGTGCCGGTGCCCTTGAGGCACCTAGAGCAAGTGTAATTGCTTACATTCCACTCTTGCAGGAAGTAGCCCAGAATGTATTAAAAGCCATATGCCCCTTCTCCGGGATTAATATGTGCTACATGTACTCCCAACGGAGTTATGTTACTAATTAATTAATTAAGTAATTAATTAATGCTATTAAGTGAGACACATGATACCAGCACGCAAGATGGTATGTTTCAGCTCCCTCCAAATAAATAAGCCCAATACACTGTTGTGCGTCCTTAGAGAAGCTGTGGAGCATAGCCTCCAAGACCAAAAGTGACGGCCAACACCTTTTGTACCTACATTGTGCACGCCTGTGGGCTGCTTGTTCAATCTATAGAAGGTTTGAAGGCAAAGCGTCCTAATGACAGATGACCCTGGCCTGGGACTGCTTCACCCAAAGGCCATAATAGCTTATATACTATGGCTAATGCACCGCAACTTTCCAAGGGAAGTCCGGAAGAATAATACTCAAATAGCCCCCGCTGCTTCTATTGGCTCCAACATCTGGGCAGGTCGCCGGCGACCAACCAGAGACCAAGGTGCCCGCATGAGAATAGCATATGAGGTGTTCTCGGCAAAGGCTGTCCCCTATCACTGTATTGTGCATGCGACCCCTGCTATCGCATGCCTGCATGAGTGACGTGTGTCACACAAAACCAAAACCACTGACTGACTGCGATGAAGCGGAACCGCGCCCGGCCCATGGTCATATGAGCAAAGCATCCTTCATCAAAGGCAGAGGAACACCCTGTGGCACCCAGGGTGGTGATGGATGCACAGGGTCCCTGCGCATGCCACAGCTCCGTCCCTGCGTGTACCCCGCGCTCACTTTGTTACCCCGTGCCATGACCCAGAGAGCCGCTTCCTCTGTGACGCCGAGCGCGCCACGCTGCCCGCCCGGCTGCCGCTGTGCTCGCTCTCCTCCTCCCCCGCGGGCACAGGGGGCCTTGGGGGCGCGTCCATGGCACCGGCTACCGGCGCATTGTGTGGCAGCACGCCGTCCTGCACTTTGGCGAGGTGGAGGAAGAAGTCGCGCAGGTGGGGCAGGTAGTGGGGGGACATCTCCAGGTCGCAGTGGCCCCCCTGGGGCACCCACAGCGGCCGGTACGGGTTCTGGCATGCCTGCACCAGCCGCTGCCCGTGGGAAACATCGATCACCTCGTCCGCGGTGCCCTGCATGCGTTTGGCACGTTCCCAGGCCGCGGGGTTGTGTGAGTCCATTGAGGAGAATAGGGGTTACCCCATCCTTGTAATCATCAGCGCGTTGTAAATATCAGTGTACTAGTCAACGCAGCCGCCAAAAAGTGCTATGTATCAGCCAATGTGCTAGTCAGGTGGTGCCCCCCACAAGGGCTGCGGTGACGAGTACGACAACCAGCAAGGACGAGTCTCTATCACAAAACACGTGGCGGGCAAACCTACGATGTCCTTGCAGTGACTCCGTCCAGTGTTCTGGCACATGCGAGGCGTCGCTTGTGGAAATAGCCTGTCCGACTCCTTGCCTGACACCATCAGCTGCCAACGCCGATACCGAACGCCATGTCCGATGCCATGATGAGACAAAAAGCACCCCCTTCCCTTTCCAACGCCGACCTCTCCAACTACAGCCGCCGCCTGCGCCCAAGCCCAGCCCATGCTCAAAGAAACGTACACTGTTGCAGCGTTGCTAACTATCCAGCCAGATTTCGGTATGGTCACCGTCCGCACGCCACGGCCGTTCCCGTACTCAATACTCACATGCAGCACCAGGACCGGGCAGGTGACCTTGGTGATCTTGTCAATGTTCTGTCCCAAAGGAAGGGGAGGCGAGCGACGCCACGGCCATGAGGTTGGCGAGGGGCATCGCAAGGCGGGGGTGCAGCAGGTGATGCAGGGGTGCGCCGTCCCACGATGGTCAGCATGAGACAAACTCCTCCCTCACCACACAAGCAGGAGGATTGTGCTTGTCCTACGAGTACACATTTCTGGCAACAACGTAGAAACATATTCGTAGAACCATGTTTGATAGATTGGTGTTTGATAGATTGGTAGAAACATATTCGTAGAACCATGTTAGATAGATTGGTATTTGATAGATTGGTAGAAACATATTCCTAGAACCATGTTTGATAGATTGGTATTTGATAGATTGGTAGAAACATATTCCTAGAACCATGTTTGATAGATTGGTATTTGATAGATGTGTAGAAACATATTCCTAGAACCATGTTTGATAGATTGGTAGAAACATATTCCTAGAACCATGTTTGATAGATTGGTATTTGATAGATGTGTAGAAACATATTCCTAGAACCATGTTTGATAGATTGGTAGAAACATATTCGTAGAACCATGTTAGATCCTCTTGAGCCCATCAAGCACACAGGGTGGGCGGAATGCACGCGCCCCATCTTGTGCAGCCTGCCACAACTCTTACTCCCTGGGTGCCCCAACAACAGGTGCGACAACATGTGCGACATGTGCGGCCCTGGGCAGAGCACTAGCACCCGAACAGACGAGCACGCCGCGCACAACCCCCTCGCATTCCCCACCACACCTGTCCCCACTGTGCAAGCACAGCCGCACCACCGGGTGCTGCTGTACGGCTGCGACCCTGCTCATGCTCTCTCCTAATGGGACAGATGTGACCGCTATCCCTGGGCATGTCCGCAATCACTCCGCCTCAGCGCTTGCCTTCATGTCAGCGCTGTCGTTCCGCTATACTCACATACGCGGCGGCTATGTTACCCCAATGAATGCTCCCTGACCATTCCATTCCCACCACGGCCATTGCCCCCCCCGTCATCACCAGCGCATGCTGCGTGGGCTGTCGCACCGCGCCGTACCAAGAGCTGCGTGGCGGGCTCTGCCCCCCCCCCCCCCCTAAACACACCTACACCACCACCACCACCACGGCTCCCTTGTTCTCCCGTCAGTCCTTGATCTGTTGTACTATTCTTTTGTCTGGCCGGTCTGCTCATTAGCCCGGCCTCTTTTTGCTGTCCCCCATCCCCCTTCTACAAAGCAACCGTCCACCGGATACTGGTGACAGCAGCTAGTGGAGGCAGACCCGGTACACTGTCATCCGTAACGGCGACCCGCCCCCGCTACCTTGTAGATGTCGAAGCTCCAGGTGCGGCTGACCGGGTGCATAACACGGATGCCCGAGAGCAGCGGCGAGTGCAGGATGATGCCCCCCAGCGGGGGCACGCGCGCCGCCAGGTCGCACGACGGCCCGCTGCCCACGCTCTGGCCGTACAGCACGATGCTCTCCGGCGCCAGGTGGTACTCCTCCAGCAGGCATGCGTACGCCGCATCGATGTCCGCATAGGTGGCCGCTTCCGAGGGCTGGGTGGGGGAGCGGGGGGGGGGGAGGGGGGGCCAGCCGGGGGGGACAAGGGGGGGGCATGTGGCAGGCATGATAGCCAGCGTCGTAGTGAGCGCGTGGGATGGGATGACGGGCAGGCAGGGTGACGAGCATGTTGGCAGGCAGAGAAACCCCATGTCCACTTTTACAGACCCAGGGGCATCACAACTGTGTTTTCCCAGTCCGAGACATAACTATGCCGTGAGGCATGGTGCAGTCGCGGTCACAGGATGCCGCGTGCGACAGCTGGCACTTGAGAAAGGCTTTCGCCGTGGGGGGCATGCTACTCCCTGCCTACCCCGCATGAGGGCATTCCCCCCGTTCTTTACCCCCATCGGGTAGCACGCAACCGTGTGGGATAGCACGCAAAGTAAGTGGCACGCAAGCAAGGTGGGGCGCAAACAAAGGGGCATGCAGCCAAACTGGCATGCAACCTCAGGAGGCACGCAACCTCAGATGGCACTCACCGTGCCCTGGCTGGCGCCGTAACCGGAGTAGTCGTACCTGCACGTGCATGCGCACAGGGAGGGCACACACGCAGTGGGGGAATCTTGTTGCAAATAAGCAATGTATGGTTGACTCATGTCAACACTCGATGATATCATTTACAGTTATTCACGCCTTAAGTTGGGTTCGTGGGTTTTTTGGGGTCAACCCAACTAAAGGCGTGAAACCAACTGAAGGCATACGTTCCCATAACTTGCTGCCCCCATCCACGCCTTAAGATGGGTTCGCCATGCAGCCAACTGCGACCCAACTGAAGGCGTGAACACAACCTAAGCGAACCCAACTTAAGGCGTAAATGACTGTACATAATCACCATGACTGTACATAATGTCAACCATGCCCTCCTGCTTGGTTATCCACATCAAAGCTTGCACCCAGTGGGTGTGTAGGCGTAACCACACGCCGACATGATGCCGGCATGATAGTTGCAGGTGAAGCAAAGGGGGGCACATACAGGAAGCGCAAGAAAGCCTGCCTGCCTGCCTGCCTGCCTGCCTGCCTGCCTGCCTGCCTGCCTGCCTGCCTGCCTGCCTGCCTGCCTGCCTGCCTGCCTGCCTGCCTGCCTGCCTGCCTGCCTGCCTGCCTGCCTGCCTGCCTGCCTGCCTGCCTGCCTGCCTGCCTGCCTGCCTGCCTGCCTGCCTGCCTGCCTGCCTGCCTGCCTGCCTGCCTGCCTGCCTGCCTGCTTGCCTGCCTGCCTGCCTGCCCGCCTTCATGCCTTCCTGCCTGCCTGCCTGCCTGCCTGCCTGCCTGCCTGCCTGCCTGCCTGCCTGCCTGCCTGCCTGCCTGCCTGCCTGCCTGCCTGCCTGCCTGCCTGCCTGCCTGCCTGCTGGCCTGCCTGCCTGCCCGCCTTCATGCCTTCCTTCCTTCCTGCCTGCCTGCCTGCCTGCCTGCCTGCCTGCCTGCCTGCCTGCCTGCCTGCCTGCCTGCCTGCCTGCCTGCCTGCCTGCCTGCCTGCCTGCCTGCCTGCCTGCCTGCCTGCCTGCCTGCCTGCCTGCCTCCCTGCCTGGTGTATGCATGTGTGTATGTGCATGTGCGGCATTTGCTTGCACACGAATAAAACCCACCAGAACACTTACCACGTTAATGCGCGCTCCATACCCGAACACATTTCCATTGCGCGAGATGCTAGTCTATACTGTACCACAGGGGCGCGCGATGCTAGTGTATACTGTACCATAGGCGCGCGCGATGCTAGCCTATACTGTACCATAGGCACGTGAGAAGCTAGTCTATACTGTAACACAGGCGCGCGCGATGCTAGTCTATACTGCACTAGAGCATACACTATCTACAGGCACAATCCACCCACCCGAACACGTTCACGTTGAGCGTGATGCTTAGCTCGGAGTAATGCTGCCGCATCAGTCCCAGGTCCACCGCGTTGCCGTGCGAGTAGAGTAGAGTGTAGCGCGCTGTCTTGCGACGCAGGAACATAGTGGCCAGCTGCGTCTTGCGCCGCGTCGTGATCATCCGGCACTCGAGGCCCGCGTGTTCGCCAATGTCCGCAAACCTGCCACGGAGAGGGGGCACGCAAGGGGAGGGGGCATGGGATAAGATGCCAAGTCAGCAGTCCCTTGCAGGGAGGAGGGAACGCAGCTCGAGGGAACGAAGTCCATCCCGACGCATCCCCTACAAGGATCGTCTGTACCTTGCGCATGATGCTATTTTAGGAAAGAGAAGCTTCTGCACCAAACAGATAAATCATCTGAGACTAGAGCTTGACTTTCAAATGCAACGTACGTCCATGTCCCCTTGACCGGATCTTGTACAAAGCTGTATGTAGGCGGGTTCGGCGGGAAGAAAGCCAGTCGACTGGCAATGTAAGACGCCACAATCCCCATTATTCGAAAGTCCAAAATGAGGGATTCATAAGTTGCTGTGCCTCCGACGTATGTATTACAACCCCAGTCGTGGGGAAACTGAGCATATGAGCATTCGTCGACTCCCCCTCAGCTTAGAGACATTTACAAGTTGCCAACCCGTAACTAATGCCATAACAGCTACGTCGAAACAAGCATGTCGACGCAATAGATAATTTCGCACATCTGTTGCAATAGGTAGTGCTTGTCTGTCACCGCAACGATGCCTATCCACGATTTATCCAGGTCTCTGATAGCTGTCGACTTGTCCGCAACATTCTTTGCGTACTTTAAGCGCAACATCATGAAATCTCATCCCTGTGCACACTCCAATCCCCGGCATGTCTACCGCTCGCACCGATATGGAGACGGCCACTGACAACTGAGCGATGGCGCTTTGGATTTTCGTGTTTAGATAGGGTTTTTCATATGTTTAGATAGAAGGCCCCAAA
>RPFO01000065.1:2918410-2923410 GCA_009746045.1 Mesostigma viride
CATTATGAACAGTGGTCGCTATATTAATCTACGCAATCCACACCATGACTAGTATGGACGATAACTAATCTAACATAATTAACCTGGCGCAGTTGACCCTGGCCGGTTCAAGCCCGAGGTGTTGCAACCTCGTGGGAAGCTGGGCGAAATGCCTCCCGAGGTACATGTAGCATTTACGACAGGAATTCAGGACCATGCATTTCCTAAACCCGCGGGCGTGACCCAGCCGGAAAGAGAAAGAGATTAACTCAATTCATTTCATTCATTCCGGGGGTGACAATGGTGAACGTTCCCACACACTATTAACCTTGGCGGCTCACGGCGTTGCCAAGCAGTGCCAAGCAGCACTGCTTGGACGCATGGTCAACCGAGATCTCTAGGGCGCTACGGTTCACACGAATTGACCGTACGACCCAAAACGACTTATACTAGGTCCACGCACATTGACATGCTGCGCACCTACAGATAAACCAAAGTACCGAAAGTACTACAAAACCACTGAATAGCAAGTACAACGCCGTATGAACCGGCTGTACGAATGTGCCTAAATAGCCGAACAATGAGACTACGGCTATTTAACATTGTTGCGCCGAACTGTCCACTAAAGGAACCTAATTAAATAGGCTTGGACGCAACACTCCTCCCCCCTCTCTGGGGAGAGGTCGGCTACCCCGCTAGCCCAACGACAACCACGCCCAGAACATGCTAGACTCCGTATACGCATGGTGCAACCCATGAGTGACCTATGGTCCCGATGGGGCAGGGACCAGCTTGCACGACTAAGCTGGTCCATCGGGCAAGCCCAACTCAGATCCCGTCCATTGGCCGCGCGGCACGCAGAAGAAGGATGCATGCCCAAAGGACAGAAGCGAGGGGCCAAGACACAGGGCAGTGAGCCAAGGTCTCCACGATCACCACAAGTTTAGCCACGGACATACGTGAATCGTAACACATCCAAAGTGAGGATAGTCAATACAGGCATCGACACGACCACCACTGTAACTGCACGAGGTGATACATCACACGCAGGTGGCTCAACCTCCAAATTCTCATCACAAGAGCCAATAAAGGCCATGCTACAATAAAGTAGCCAAAAGTCGCCAAAGATCACCGAGTGTCGCCAAATGTCACCGAATGTCGCCAAATGTCACCAAATGTCACCAACTCAACGACGTCCCAAATAGAACAGTCTACCAATGGCAAGCAAGGTGCCAAAGGCTCCCACCCGATAAGACAATGTGGTGAAGAACACAATGTAAACTGTCATGTGACCATGACCAATCGCACGCCCGTACTATCGCCACACGCGGCAATAGGGAGGTCCACCCAGACCCCTGAGGGGGAACCTGGACAGGAGCCAAAGGTCGGTGTGAGGAGCTGGAAAGCCCCGCCACGAGGGGACCTGACGGCCCCGGTGCGATCCCTGGACGGGCACTGGAAAGCCCCGTCATTGGGGGACCTGACGGCCCCACAACCCCGGAATTACCACCCGCAACGGTCACAGTACCCACCGGTAACGTCGCGCTGGTGACTGCCCCGCCCGGCCCTTAAGGCGCGACCTGATTGGGTCCTGCACTGAAAGGTGCAGAAGCCCCAGGTCCCGCCGCCGCTTGGGGAGTCAACATCCGCTCCATCACCTTTGGAGTACCGCTTCCATCGTGGTGGACAACCGCGCCTAAAAAAAAAAAACTCGCCTGTGCAACCATCTGTTTCTCCAAACCTAAACGCAGCGCCTGCAGCTGGGAGAAAACCCGCTGCTCGACCTCCACCGCGGACTGCGAAGAGAGGTCGGACGCCTTGTTAATGCCGGAAACCATGTTGTCCAACAAATGACTCGCCGATGCGTCCATCGACTCGCCGATGTGGCCACTGTGTCTCCTTGTCCTTGTCGCCCGTCGCCACTATACCTGAGGGGCATAGCGCGGGCTCCATGTACGGTGGCTTACCACCGTTGCACAAATATACGCTTGCGACGGAAGTCGCGTGTGATACTTCGCCCGACGGCCGCCCTAGCGCTGACTGCCGCCACTGCGCCGACGTCGCGCAGATGTCGCAACTTGAGGCGCGATCATAGCTCGAACTGCGCGCACCGTATCCCGCGCTCTTGTCGCCGCCGTAACCCTTATGAAATCGGTGTCCCTCGCCACCTCGTATGACTACAAGGGGGACTCCGCGCCGAATGAACTAATGCCGAGGTCCAACCCCTCCTGAAGAGCGGGGTCCTGAAGAGCAGATAGCTCCTCCTTGCGGACCTGCGGCTGGTATTGGTGTGGTGGGGAAGAGACAAGTGTGCATGACTGCGCACATCCATCGCACGAAAGAGATGAGATACCTCCCCCCCTAAGGGGGAGCCCTGCGTGTGCCTTTGCATGGAGGAAACCACACAAAGTGAAAATTAAAAAAAATTGAAAGATTCCTCTGACACGCATACGCATCTTCCAATCCTTTATGCACACCCCATACACCTACATACATCTTCTAAGCGCACACATCATAGTGCAGCTGACCCTTGTCCCTGATGAACCAGGGACACCCAACCACGTATCTACTATACACATACCAACACATGCACCTGATCTCACCACTAGTAATAACACTAGTAACCTCAGTGCTTTCTCACACAGACTCCTCCCCCCCCTAAGGGGGATGGGAGCCTCTCCCTTCAGTCCACTAACTGGGTAACACACAGATGCCTATCTCTGTGACTCCTCCCCCCCCTAAGGGGCTGTGAAGCCTCTTCCTTCTTCTCTCCTCCCCCCTCTATGGGAATCGGAGCGCCCTCGCGACGGAAAGCACCCGGAGGGGGGGGGGGGAAAGGAAAAAAAAAAATTCCAAACAAACCAAACAGATGGAATATCAAGCCAAAATAGACGTGCCACAACTGAGGTACAAAGACATTGTACCCACAAGGGTACCCCCAGACTGGGGAGAAAGGGGTGTGAAGGTCAGGACAAGGCAGTGTCTACGAAACATGTGTCCGAATGGCAGTGAGAGTGGAGTGATCAGGTCCACAAGCAAGGCTGCCCCTACAAACACGTCGAGGAACTCCCCGGTACTGAGCTATCATGAGCCCCTGTCATCATGGTAGATGTGTCTAGCTGGCGATGTCCGATAAACCATTGCCACGGTTACCAGCATGACCGCTAGTATTGAGTACAAAAAAATAGGTATGACTACCTGCAACAGAAACGTGCCACACACCCACAACAATGGGTAGGAACACCCATTATCACCTGACATCAATCCCAGCAAACAGCAGGTATGACCAACAGCAACCCCGATTAACAGCAAGGATTACTACTTGCTAGCTCCTGGCACGGTGGCTGTGCAGGGAAGGGGTGATGGCAAGGGGCTGAATGCGACTGAGGATAGATGATGTGGGGGTGGTGGTAAAACCCAATGCACCCCATGTGAAGAGTCCTAACTCCCCTTAGAACAGGGAAGAGAACAAAATGCTAATAGCGCCTTCAGACTGAAGGAGTACTGCTAACCCTATGGATCCATAGATTGTTATGTCAAGCAACAAAAATCAACAACAATCCCAGGCCCGTCATGCAGCTAAGTGCTCCATTGCCTAAAACCTGCAACTAAGAAGGTTGCACATTGTGGCGACGTAACCCTCCCTGACTGGAAGGAAAAAGTACGAGGAGACAAGTGTGCATGACAGGAGTACTGGGAACCCTGTAGGATCCACAGTGGGAAATGATGTCCATCATGAACGTCCACAACAGCATGCATTTCAGCAAAGTGAAATCTGCAACTAGGAAGGTTGCAAAGCATATGCTGATAGAACCCTCCCTGACTGGAAGGAAAAGTAAGGTACCCGAGCTACAACAACCAAGCGCATCATCCTGAAACAACCACGTCGCATAGATACGTCAAAGGTAAGAAAAATTAATTACCCTTACCAAACAGGCCGACGCTTGAAGATGGACATGATGCACAAAGGAACAAGCCGGTGGAATGCCGGCGACAACCACTAAGAAACAAAAGAGGTAAAGTGTTGATGCACTTCACATGGACGGCCGTGAGGGCCATATACACAGGAACCAAAAGAAGCAAAAGGACAAAATACTCATGATGGCACCAGCTATGACTAACTGTTGCAACAACTGTCACTCTAACTAATTAATCCCAACAAAGAGACAGCAACAGCCATGAGGGTATCCCTAATTGCGATGTCTAGTAGCAAATAAGACCAACCTAGACAACACAGCTATTACTAGCTGCTGTCACAGCTGATACAAATATTGCTAGAATATTGCAGTCACTAAAGACTACAAGGGACGATGCTACTAAAGATAGCAATTGTCACTATAGCACCTATAAGGTGAGCACAGGCAGCCATCCTGGCCCCTGCAAAGGAGGTACATGGTACAGGCAGCTAACGGCTACAACCACAGGGACACAGTGTCAACATACTGGCATGACTAGCAGCATATGGAAATAACCAAACAACAAAAGAAAGAAGAAGGACAGGTGTGACCACCCGTAACAGCGCAGCAGCTAGCCAGACTGGCTACTACCTGCCTGTCTCCAAGATACTGGCATGACTACCAGCACCTAAAGAAAATAAAACAACCCAATGAAGGAAAAGAACAAGTGTGACCACCTGTAACAGTGCAGCAGCCAACCAAAGTAGCTACTACTGCGCGTCACCACTCGCGCATGCAACAGATATGACTACCTGTTGTCACAGCTACGTAGTGCATCCAACAATTGTTGCCCTCCCTGTACCCTCTACACTGATGACCCATGAGAGGAGGGTTGGGGCAGAAGGCAAAGGTGGTGGTGAAGGTCATAGAGTGGTACAAGTGGCTCCTAGTGACCCAGGAGTGCCGTGTGCATAAGAATTAACTCTTCTGCCTGAACAAGAGTGGCAAGACCTGCCTCCCCCACCCGTACCCACGAATGACCTGTTCAGCGTGCTCCGAAGATTAAGGAGCAAGCCACAGTGTACACTATTGCTGCTAGGGGCTACAGCCTATAAGGGCTGCCAC
>RPFO01000065.1:2946350-2991350 GCA_009746045.1 Mesostigma viride
TTATGCTTGCCAGCACCCCACCCTAACTAGGTATTTATCCTTCCCTCCTTCCCTCCTTCCCTCCTTCCCTCCTTCCCTCCTTCCCTCCTTCCCTCCTTCCCTTCCGTTAATTAATTTCCCTCCTTCCCTCCTTCCCTCCTTCCCTCCTTCCCTCCTTCCCTTCCGTTAATTAATTTCCCTCCTTCCCTCCTTCCCTCCTTCCTTCCTTCCCTCCTTCCCTCCTTCCCTCCTTCCCCCTTCCCTCCTTCCCTCCTTCCCTCCTTCCTTCCTTCCCTCCTTCCCCCTTCCCTCCTTCCCTCCTTCCCTCCTTCTCCTTCCCTCCTTCCCTCCTTCCTCCTCCTTCCCTCCTTCCCTCCTTCCCTCCTTCCTCCTTCCCTCCTTCCCTCCTTCCCTCCTTCCCTCCTTCCCTCCTTCCCTCCTTCCCTCCTTCCCTCCCTCCTTCCCTCCTTCCTCCTCCCTTCCCTCCTTCCCTCCTTCCCTCCTTCCCTTCCGTTAATTAATTTACCTCCTTCCCTCCTTCCCTCCTTCCTTCCTTTCCCTCCTTCCCTCCTTCCCTCCTTCCCTCCTTCCCTCCTTCCCTCCTTCCCTCCTTCCCTCCTTCCCTCCTTCCCTCCTTCCTCCTTCCCTCCTTCCCTCCTTCCCTCCTTCCCTCCTTCCCTCCTTCCCTCCTTCCCTCCTTCCCTCCTTCCCTCCTTCCCTCCTTCCCTCCTTCCCTCCTTCCCTCCTTCCCTTCCTTTTCCTCCTTCCCTCCTTCCCTCCTTCCTTCCTTTCCCTCCTTCCCTCCTTCCCTCCTTCCCTCCTTCCCTCCTTCCCTCCTTCCTCCTTCCCTCCTTCCCTCCCTCCCTCCCTCCCTCCCTCCCCCTCCCTCCTCCCTCCCTCTCCTCCCTCCCTCCTCCCTCCCTCCCTCCCTCCCTCCCTCCGAGGGGGGGCATTTCATTGATCACTCCTTTTCCCTCCCTCCCACCTGCTGGGCAACTTGGATTTGATTCTGTCACCCGGCACAATTTTCTCACACGCATGTAGTGGTCTTCTTATTTATTTCATGCCAACGGCCGTTGGACCTGAAAAACTAAATGTGGAAAATATGTAATCCTTGTAATTCTGATTGCAACGTTTTTGCGCATTCCTTGCAGATTCCACGTCGCTACACAAGATTCGCGTCTGTCAACCACCTGCAAGGTACTTGTTTTATTATTATGCGTTTTTTGGGCAGTCGCTCCCTCTTCTGATTTTCTTGATGCCAACGGCCGTTGGACTTGCAAAATCAGTTTCCATCATTGCTGTTGTGATTTACGTGATGCCAACGGCCGTTGGACCTCCAAAAAAAAGTTTGTCTTGCCAATTTTTTTTCGCGTTATTTATTATACGCCAGTTTTATCAGCCGTTGCATTACGACGTTTTTATCTCTCCTAACTTCATTGCTGTAATGCCAACGGCCGTTGGCGTTGTAAAATAAAATTGTACTCCGGCTGATGAATTAATCCGCCCTGAAGGTACTAGGTTTACTTACATTGGACGTGCCAGTTGTGCTTCACGTGCAGTTTTTTCAATGGAGAAAGACAAGGACGTTTCGGTGTCGAACCAGGAGAGAGAGGCAGTTGCACGGGGGGCCAAAAAACTGCCAGCCGAAGTTGTTAGAGCGATTGAGAAATTTTGGGATTCAATTCCAGCCATGGTTGTGATGAAAAAAGATGATGTACAAGCTGAAGTGGACGAAATGCCGGCCTTAATTTCCGACGATGAAGGGGATGGTGTCAACTTTATTCAACCGGGAAACAAACGTAAACTGAAACGCAAAAAGTAGTGCGACCGACGATGTTTTTAAATGTATATGCCAATTTAATGAAATCATTTTCTGAGGTTGTGAAGGACCTGACTGTTTTAAAAATGAATGATTACAATAAATTAGGCAAACACACTAATGGGAAAACGCGTTTTTTTGGCCGCGATGTAAATCTTTTTGTTCGTTTTTTCCCTGAAAAAGATGGCCGAGATCGCGAATGAGTCCGAGTTCGTGAATGAAGTCTACGGAAGCGTCCTTCAAAACGTTTACAAACAAGTTCGCTTTCTGTCGCGTGTCATATTCGAGGAAGTTCGTGTCGCGCAGGAGAAGACAGGCCGCCACTTGGCCGTTTTATTGGCGTTTGATTCGTTCAGCCAAATGGAGAGGGTTATGTACGCCCAGCTAGCTGATATGAACTTCTGTATTCAAGAGGGTTTTTTCGTACCACAGATGGATCTAAGAGCGCCAATAGACCCAACGAGGGAGTTCCGCCTTTTGGTGTCGTTCATTACAAAGGGGCCAAAGATAGAGTTGGGGGAAGAGGAAGGGGCTCAGGTTGGGTGCACCTACGGGCGCGCATTTTACCCGAATGTTACGTCTTCCCTGCGCGTGAGGGCTGACGCGTGTGTAGGGGCAGAAGTACCCCTCAACATGAACCTTTTCTTGCTCTCTGACCCGATCGTGAGGGATGGGGACCCCATGCGTGGTATGCGAAATTGCTCCAAGGAGGGGTGTGGGTGCCAAACAGGCCCTCAGAAGTGGTGTAGAGGATGTAGGGATGCCAGATATTGCAGTGAGGAGTGCCAGCGTGCTGACTGGAGTAGGCATAAGGATAGATGCGAACGTCTGAGGCAAGCAAGACAGGGGCTGGCAGGGGTGATAAGGGGGGTAAACAGGACGACCATACTGGATGGAACTCAGGTCGACTTCTCTGAGGTCGACTTCTCCTTCACCTTCTACTACGGTTCTTCCTCATAGAAAAACTGGAAATGTAGAGTAATAATTTGCTTTTGAGGTTGGATAACTGGACGCATTTTGGATTTGAAATTTGTGTATTTAGTCCTGATTTGTGTTGTAAAATGGTGTAATGGTGAATTCTCTTTTTACTTTGAAATTGGAATAAAATTGACCTGATTTGTGTTGTAAAATGGTGTAATAGTGGATTCTCCTTTCACTTTGAAATTGGAATAAAATTGACTTTCGTTTTCTCTCATGCGACTGTAGCGGGTTAAACAACAATTAGTGACCCAACGGCCGTTAGGGATTGGAAACCTCGCCTAACGTTTGCATATTTTCTTTCCGACAAAACCTCATTTTTTTTTAAGGATGGACGTCGATGTATGTTATGTGCAGAGGGGACAAGTTTGACGTCGGGGCCGATAATGGAAGGGGATATCTCACTGCCGTGGGAAATTTGGACCGAAGTCGCAGCTTTTATGGAGGCGCCCGACGTAGCCCGCTTTGAAGCAGTTTGTAGAGGGGCTAGGGAAGCGGTGTCGGGGAGGTATGAACCCCAATTCAGCTTTAAGTTAATTTCTGGGTTCGTGGACGCATTCGGGGATGGTCCTCGTACATTGATAACTGAGTCTCTTTTCCGAGAATTGTATGGCGGGCAAGTAAAGTGTGCAAGCGCTGATATCACCCCCTACACACTCGTCACAAGGGGAATGTATTTTAAGGTATATTGTGAAGAAGTTGAGGAGGTGTTAGGACGCCAGCCAGCACCAGAGGGACATGCACGAGCAAGGACGATGGGAGGGTTGTTCAGGTCCGAGCGTGCTGAGAGGAGACGTGTGTTGGAGAGGTATTGGAGGGGGTGGACAGCTCGCTTACGCCAATTGGGAAAGGAAATGGATGACTTGTACGATAATTATGAACTATGGGGGTTAAGGAGCATTTTCTGGTTCTGCGATACTCCTTATGACCCGGATGAGGACATTTTTTTTCCTCCGGGGAGGAGAGCGCGTAGGGAGGCAGAATGGGTGAAGCTTTTGGAGGGGCTGCCTCTGGAGGGGGGAGGAATGGCATGTGCAGTTCTGATCATGGGATTTGATGAGAACGCAGACATGAAGGCCTTATTAGAGAGGATGTAGGGAGGAGGATATGGCAAGCGTTTTGGTGGAGTTAGCTATGCAGGTCCTCAGCGGAACAATCTTCACACCGGATTATCTCAAGTTTTTTGGGGGGAAGAAGGCACGCTTGCTGTATTTGGCCGAGAGTAGTATGTACAAGTGGAAAGGGGACATGATGTTGTGTTTGGATGAGGATTCTGAAGAGGTTGAATGATGAAACATAAATTTCATTAATAAATTTTGAATTCTAATATTGAATGAAATTCGCCAATTTTTGCTGATGGGTAAGGCTGATAATTTAAAGGCAAATAAAAGAGGGTTTGATAATTTAATTATCTCTAATTCTGTCAACTGTCACATATATATAAATTTGACATGAATTCGGCATTTTTTGGATTCCAACGGCCGTTGGACCTCAAAAAACATTTCTAGTGTGGTTAAAAAGTTGTGGGTATTTTGTTAAATGGAGTGACCAATGGTTGTGATTTATTTGATGCCAACGGCCGTTGGACCTTGACAAACATTGCTAGTGTAGCGCAACAGTGGTGGATAATTTGTTTAATGGAGGGGCCGTCGCATCTGCTTGTGATTTTTTTAGGCTGAACAGTCACCGAAAATGTCGACATTATTTCTCCACACCCACAAAAAACTCGTTCCGGAACTGTTCGAAGCGAATAGCACTGACAGGGTTCGAACCCAGGTCCACATTGATGTTGGGGAGTGAGGTGGGCCAGCCATCATGTTCCGCACACAAATCTGGCTCGACTCCGATCCCTGGCAGTGCTCTTCGCTTCGATCAGGTCCGGAACGAGTTTTTTGTGGGGTTGGAGCAATAAATACTCTTTTACCGGGAAGAGGCGTAATGCCAACGGGCGTTGGACCTGAAAAATTGTGTGGTTAAATCAAGTGACAGAATATGAATGTGATTTATTTTACATTTAAAAACATATGTTATTTGGGAGGACAAGAAAGTTGGTTTTTGAGGTGTGTGTATCTTACGGTTTTGCGATGGAGGAAACCTCTAACAATCCTGATGCTCTCGTGATCGTGTTTTGTTTATGTGATATCTGTCAAGGCAGCAAGGAGAGGAGTCGCCCGTTGCTGAGAAGCTGAGGACAACTGTACTGTCCAGAAAGGTATGTGGACAAGGACAACTGTGGGTGTGGGGGGAACAGCTTGGTGGACACTATTTCTGACTGGTCCGTAAGGCCTCTACCCGAAGGGGGTTGTGAGCCAACGGCCGTTGGAATTGGAAAAACATTATCATATGCTTTTTATTCGTTTGATAGGGTGGCAAGCAGCCAGGATGTGTCTTTCATGCAGCTTAGTGGTGGCTATTACCATTTTTCTTCCAAGAAAGGCCTCCAAAAAATCTAGCTGAGCATAAACATGGGTTTGACTGGTTCGTAAGGCATCCACCCTTCCCAGAGGGGGGTTGTGAGCCAACGGCCGCTAGACTTGAAAAACATTATCATGTGCATTTCATTCCTTTGAGTGGGTTGGCAATCAGCCAGGATGTATCTTTCATTCAGCTTAGTGGTGGCTATTACCATTTTTCTCCATGAAAGGCCTCCAAAAAATCTAGCTGAGCATAAAGATGGGCTTGACTGGTTCGTAAGGCATCCACCCTTCCCACAGGGGGGTTGTGAGCCAACGGCCGTTGGAATTGGAAAAACATTATCATGTGCATTTGATTCTTTTCATTTGGTGGCAGTAAGGCAGGATGCGTCTTTCATGCAGCTTAGTGAAGGTTATTACCATGTGCCTTCCAAGAAAGGCCTCCAAAAATCTAGCTGAGCATAAAGATGTGGTTGAATGGTTCGTAAGGCATCCACCCTTCCCACAGGGGGGTTGTGAGCCAACGGCCGTTGGAATTGGAAAAACATTATCATGTGCATTTCATTCGTTTCATTGGGTGGCAATAAGGCAGGATGTGTCTTTCATGCAGCTTAGTGGTGGCTATTTACCATTTTTCTTCCAAGAAAGGCCTCCAAAAATCTAGCTGAGCATAAAGATGTGGTTGAATGGTTCGTAAGGCATCCACCCTTCCCACAGGGGGGTTGTGAGCCAACGGCCGTTGGAATTGGAAAAACATTATCATGTGCATTTGATTCTTTTCATTTGGTGGCAGTAAGGCAGGATGCGTCTTTCATGCAGCTTAGTGAAGGTTATTACCATGTGCCTTCCAAGAAAGGCCTCCAAAAATCTAGCTGAGCATAAAGATGTGGTTGAATGGTTCGTAAGGCATCCACCCTTCCCATAGGGGGGTTGTGAGCCAACGGCCGTTGGAATTGGAAAAACATTATCATGTGCATTTGATTCTTTTCATTTGGTGGCAGTAAGGCAGGATGCGTCTTTCATGCAGCTTAGTGAAGGTTATTACCATGTGCCTTCCAAGAAAGGCCTCCAAAAATCTAGCTGAGCATAAAGATGTGGTTGAATGGTTCGTAAGGCATCCACCCTTCCCACAGGGGGTTGTGAGCCAACGGCCGTTGGAATTGGAAAAACATTATCATGTGCATTTGATTCTTTTCATTTGGTGGCAGTAAGGCAGGATGCGTCTTTCATGCAGCTTAGTGATGGTTATTACCATGTGCCTTCCTAGAAAGGCCTCCAAAAAAACTAGCTGAGCATAAAGATGGGCTTGACTGGTTCGTAAGGCCTCCACCCTTCCCATAGGGGGTTGTGAGCCAACGGCCGTTGGACTTGAAAAACATTATCATGTGCATTTCATTCTTTGAGTGGGTGGCAATCAGCCAGGATGTATCTTTCATTCAGCTTAGTGGTGGCTATTACCATTTTTCTCCAGAAAGGCCTCCAAAAAATCTAGCTGAGCATAAAGATGGGCTTGACTGGTTCGTAAGGCATCCACCCTTCCCACAGGGGGGTTGTGAGCCAACGGCCGTTGGAATTGGAAAAACATTATCATGTGCATTTCATTCTTTTCATTTGGTGGCAGTAAGGCAGGATGCGTCTTTCATGCAGCTTAGTGAAGGTTATTACCATGTGCCTTCCAAGAAAGGCCTCCAAAAATCTAGCTGAGCATAAAGATGTGGTTGAATGGTTCGTAAGGCATCCACCCTTCCCACAGGGGGGTTGTGAGCCAACGGCCGTTGGAATTGGAAAAACATTATCATGTGCATTTCATTCGTTTCATTGGGTGGCAATAAGGCAGGATGTGTCTTTCATGCAGCTTAGTGGTGGCTATTACCATTTTTCTTCCAAGAAAGGCCTCCAAAAATCTAGCTGAGCATAAAGATGTGGTTGAATGGTTCGTAAGGCATCCACCCTTCCCACAGGGGGGTTGTGAGCCAACGGCCGTTGGAATTGGAAAAACATTATCATGTGCATTTGATTCTTTTCATTTGGTGGCAGTAAGGCAGGATGCGTCTTTCATGCAGCTTAGTGATGGTTATTACCATGTGCCTTCCAAGAAAGGCCTCCAAAAATCTAGCTGAGCATAAAGATGTGGTTGAATGGTTCGTAAGGCATCCACCCTTCCCACAGGGGGGTTGTGAGCCAACGGCCGTTGGAATTGGAAAAACATTATCATGTGCATTTGATTCTTTTCATTTGGTGGCAGTAAGGCAGGATGCGTCTTTCATGCAGCTTAGTGAAGGTTATTACCATGTGCCTTCCAAGAAAGGCCTCCAAAAATCTAGCTGAGCATAAAGATGTGGTTGAATGGTTCGTAAGGCATCCACCCTTCCCATAGGGGGTTGTGAGCCAACGGCCGTTGGAATTGGAAAAACATTATCATGTGCATTTCATTCGTTTCATTGGGTGGCAATAAGGCAGGATGCGTCTTTCATGCAGCTTAGTGATGGTTATTACCATGTGCCTTCCTAGAAAGGCCTCCAAAAATCTAGCTGAGCATAAAGATGTGGTTGAATGGTTCGTAAGGCATCCACCCTTCCCACAGGGGGGTTGTGAGCCAACGGCCGTTAGACTTGAAAAACATTACCATGTGCATTTCATTCGTTTCATTGGTGGCAGTAAGGCAGGATGTGTCTTTTATGCAGCTTAGTGGTGGCTATTTACCATTTTTCTCCTAGAAAGGCCTCCAAAAAATCGAGCTGAGCATAAAGATGGGCTTCACTGGTTCGTAAGGCATCCACCCTTCCCACAGGGGGGTTGTGAGCGAACGGCCGTTGGAATTGGAAAAACATTATCATGTGCATTTCATTCCTTTCATTTGGTGGCAGTAAGGCAGGATCTGTCTTTCATGCAGCTTAGTGATGGTTATTACCATGTGCCTTCCAAGAAAGGCCTCCAAAAATCTAGCTGAGCATAAAGATGTGGTTGAATGGTTCGTAAGGCATCCACCCTTCCCACAGGGGGGTTGTGAGCCAACGGCCGTTAGACTTGAAAAACATTACTTACGTATTACGCACGTGCCAATTGGCGCAGGGGAGGGATGGAGGAGACGGGCGAGCTGGAATCTTCGACCCGCGCTGCGATTGCCTGCGTGGCAGCAAACGTACTTAACCGGGCTCGCGAGATCCACGGATGGGTACGGCAGCACGAGAAGCGCCTGGGTCGCCAGTTTGCGGTTTTGGTCGTGTATGACTCGTTCGCCTCAGTAGGACGACAGATTAATCTCCAGTTGCTGGACATGTACTTCGCCTTGGCTGGCGGATTCTACAAGCCCACGCCGGCGGATCGGGTTCCACTCAATCGAGACGTCGAGTTTCGACTTCTGGTGTCGTATGTCGGAAAGGTTGGGTGGGACCAGTGGGAGAAAGACCAGTGGGGGAAATTTCCAGACGCGAGTGAGGCGCAGCCGAGATTGACCGTATCGGCGAGAGTAGAGGGGGGGGGTTTGAAGGTTTCCATTTTACATTCGGGAATTCCGAGTCCGTGAAATTGACGTTTTCACGGATGATCGTTCTCCCGGGGGTGGGAGGGCCGATGCTCGGCTCGCTTCCAAAGTGTTGCTCGAATCAGGCGTGCTCTGTGATGGAGGGTGTCCACCGCAAGTGCGGGGGTTGTCGAGACGTCCGGTATTGTGCTGCCGAATGCCAGCGTGCGGACTGGGAGGAACACAAGAAGTGGTGTACCAAGTATCGTGAGGCGAGAAAGTCTCTCAGCACTATGCACGGCGACGTTACAGACAGCTGGTCTGGTGTCAATTTGGCCGGACTTAATTCGGATGGGGGGTGAAGTGCATTTTAAGTTCAAAGGTGAAATGTTCAAGGTTTTTTGAGGGGACTAAATCGTACCCAAGGGCGATTTGTGAGGCGATGTCCGCGCTGGGGGAACAGTACCCCTGTTCGACTGCGTGAGGGGAATGGATTCTGCGACTGAAGGCATTTTGGGTGTGATTTTCTTGCGCCAACGGCCGTTGGAACTTGCAAATTAGCGTTTGATTTTCTTTGCACCCGGAAGTAGGGTGTGGTTTGCCACGTGGCACCATGGATGTAATTAATAAATGCATAATAAAACATTTTTCGTGCGCCAACGGCCGTTGGAGACTGAAAACTAGTGTGTGCTTTGTGCGCGTAATAAATCTTAAAACTCTTGTTGTTTTTTCAAGCCAACGGCCGTTGACGGTGAGAAATGTATATCAAACGGTGTCGGTGGGTTGCAGATGACGTTCTACAGGACGGAGGGGGGCGAGTGGATCAACTTGGAAGACAGGCTTCTGGGAGTGGTTAAGAGCGCGCTCAGGCTTCTGCCGGACATTAAGCTGGATTTTAAGCCCAAGGGTGAAAGGTCTCTTTTGAGACCGGATGTCGCGAAGGCCGCGGCTCTTGTTTTCAATATCGAGGGTCGGGGACTCCCAAAGCCGACCGTAGAGCCATTTGAGGAGGTGCTTGTGAGGTGTGGTGCTATAAGGCCCTATGATCCATCAATACCCAGCCCAATTTGTTTTCAGTCGATCGATGCTGATGGTAATGAAAGTTGGATACCGATGACGCGGCCATATGATAGGGGAGAAGGGTTTAAGGGTTTAGGGGAGGTGGGACGGTTCGAATGGGTCATCTTGAAGGACGGCAAGTACTTCAAGCATCACACTGACCTGATCATCGACCGGCTGTTCGTGTCTGCTGGAGATTGCATGTTCTGGTTGAGGGAATACGTGCATGAGTGGGGACCCGACGGTGTTGACGAGTTTGAGAAAGCGGTTGGTGAGGTGATGTCCGCGTTGGGGCAGGAGTACAAGTTCGAGCGCGTGACTGACGCGAATCGATTATGCGACTGAAGTGTTGGGTGTGATTTTCTTTGCGCCAACGGCCGTTGGCAGCTGGAAAGTTGGGTGTGATTCGCCACGTGGCACTATGGATGTAATCAATAAATGCATAATGCCAATTTTTTTCGTGCATTTTTCGTGCGCCAACGGCCGTTGGAGGCTGGAAAATGGTGTGATTTTCGTGGGCGTAGTAAATCATTCTTGTTGTTTCAAGCCAACGGCCGTTGACGGTGAGAAATGTGTATCAAACGGTGTTGGTGGTCGCAGATGGCGGTCAAATGCACGGTTGCGTGGTGCCAGGAAGCGAGAGCAGGAGGGGATGACTTGTGCGTGCGTCATGTCAGCGTGCGAACGGGAATGGCAGGGAGGGTGAAGGATTTGTTTGCAAAAAAGGGGGGGTGTATCGCCCGGGATTGCCAGCTTCCATTCGGGACGGATTGCATGCCTTTTTGTGATGGACACGCCAAGTTGTCAGGGGAGATGCAAGAGGTGATCAAAGGAGGCTTGTTGTTTGTGCATGGCGAGTCCAGTGCTGGTGAAGGACCTCTTGTCCTGAGTTTTGAGGTGGACGGTGCTGGAGGTCTGGAAAGAATGGCGGTCAGGTCGCGGGAATGGATGTTGAATCACCCTGACTTTGACTCGTATGCCTACTGCCAAGGTTTCGGGGACGCCGTTTTTACATGGATGCTGTGCTCGGAGGATGACGTGCATGCGATTGTTTCGCATGACGACTTGGATATCGCAGGCGCCATGGGCGCAGACCTGTTGTTGTATTTCATGATTGGATGGGGTTGCGGATTTTTGGAAGGTGATTGGTGGGTCCCGCACGTCGCAAGGCTTACTTTTGCGGTCGGCGAATTGCCTGTACCTGTTGAAGTCTCAAAAACTCGTGTGGAGATGGCTGCCGTTCTGGCATCGGGGGTTAAGCGCCAAGCCCGATTTGCCATGACCGTTGTTGCTGATGCTGAGGGGGAGGAAATTGAAAAGGTCGTGGAAAGGGTCGTCCTGGCCTCTGCTTTGGTGGAGAGAGCAAGGCATGCATGCGACTAGGTGTTTTTGGTCGCCAACGGCCGTTGGACTTGCAAAATGTCCTGTGAGCTGAGTCCGTTTCTTAAATTGCGATGGACGTCGGTTGTGCAGGGGCAGGGTGTAGGATGGAGTGCGGAAAAGAAGGAAAGGAAGGGGGGGAGACTACAAAGGAAAACCTGATAGAGATTGTGGAGGCCGAACTGGAAGACCTGCCCGATCTGGTTCTCGAAGAGGACGGGCAATTGCACGCTGAACGTCTTGATGGCGCGGGCATGATGATGTCGGAGGTTGATGGAAATGGTGGAATTGCTAAAGGTGTATTGCGTAAATTGAGGCGTGAGGAGGATGTGGGGACTCCGGCTCATGTTTTGGTCAGTTTTATGAACGACAATTGGGGTCGAATGCAACCCACTAAAGATGGGGAGGATGTTGACTAGAATGTGATTTTATGATGAATGTAAATTTATTTAATAAAGAAGAATCATTTGGAAAAAATCGCCTGATGGTGTCAAGTTTTGTGCGTCTAAGGCCAACGGCCGTTGGGGTGTGTGGCCTTTAACAGGGCCAACGGCCGTTGACCCTGCTGAATGCGTGCGTTTGCGGGTGGTGTAAAAAATATCGATGTGCACAGATGGACCCCATTCGATGCGAACATCCGGATTGTCAATGGGACGGAGTGCCGACGGACAGCGAGTGGTTCTGTCCCAAGCATTCTGACGTATGGGGGGCGTTGTTTGCCGAAATCGAGAGCGGGCTGATGACGATTGACCGTCACATCGTGACGAAAAAGTGGAAGCCTTGGCCCAACAACATGGTTTTGGTCTTGTACTATGTTGACAAGAAGCCTCGATTCATGCTGCGTGATGCAGAGTGGGTGATAGAGGAGGTGGGACAGATGCGACCTGGAGAGGGGATAGGCGGAGAGGACAAGCCGCCAAGGCATTAATTAATTAATTATCAACATCGCTCCGTTGGGAGTCAATGTAGCGCATATCCCTGAGAAGGGGCATATGGCTTTTAATACATCCTAGGCTACTTCATGCAAGGGTGGGAATGTAAGCTACCCTTGCTCTAGGTGCACCAGGGCACCTGCACCCTCATGGTCTATCACGCTATGCCCGGGTAAGGGGGGGAGCATGCCTGTGAGGGAGGAAGATCAGCATGGCTATACAAGAGCTAGGACATGGCTGCTCGACAGAGAGCATCTCTCTGCATGGCATAGCATGGCTAAATTCTTAATGCAACATCCATGGGGGGTCCCATTATAGGCATGGCTTGGCTAAACATAGCCAGGGCGTAGCATGGCTGTACTAGGCTATGGCTGGTGGTGGACCGTGCGTTGGCGGCACGTGACTAGGTGTGTTGGCACAGCTAGGCAAATAGTCTAGGCATGGCTGCCTTAGCGGCAGTGACGCCAAGGGTTACAATCTAGGGCTATTGCTATTCTAGCCCGCTGGGGGCGTCCACATCTTGTGGTTGATCATCAGGTCCCCGCCCCTCCAGTACACCTTGGGCTTCTGGGGGTCCTGCTTATGGCGGAGGTATTCCGGCCACAGGTCGCGTCGCTGCTGTTGCTGAGCGGGGGTGAGGTCGTCATCCAGCGTCCAGGTGAGGTCGTGCAACCGCTTGCGACGAGAGAGGAACCGCTGCTTATCCTCAGGGGAGGGGAAGGTGAGGAGGACTGGTGGGGGAGCCGCCTTGTCCCGTGAGTGGGGAAGGCGGTGGCACCCGCTCAGTGCTACCTCACCTACCAGGCCCATGAGGGTAAGAAGCTGGTTCTTGAGCTCGTCAGCAAGAGAGGTTGACGTCTCACCTGGCTTCTGGGGGAAGCGACGTAGCACCACTCGGCACTCGCGGCGAGCGCGGTCGGTGACCTCCCGTTGCTGGGCCTGGCGGTGGTTCTCCAGCTCCTGGAGCTTTGTGGCGATGGCGTCGGTGGTGGAGGCGGTCGCTGACCGCAGCAGGTCCGCGTAGGAGAGCGGCGGGAGGTCGCCAGCATCCTGCCGGGGTGGCTGGGATGCAATGGTGGCCGTCTGCTCCGCTATCTTGGGGACCTGTGTGGCCAGGGCCTCGGTGTGGGCGGTGATGGCCTCAAGCTTCTTCAGGAGCACGCCACACTTTCCCTCCACCTGGTTAAGGCGAGAGACAAGTGTAGCATGCTTTTCCGAAGCCTGCTCCGCGGTGTGTAGAGCCGTGAACTGGGGTTGGAGCTTGTGGACGACCTTGGTTTCCACGTTGGAGACCCGGGCCTCGACCTTGTTGAGCGTGGTGTTCAGCGATGTCAGCTGCTCGGCCAGCGGCCAGGTCACGTGCTCCTCCAGCACTGCGCGGAGGTCATCCTTGCAGAGGGAGGAAGCCGATGGGGCTGCCGGCTGTGCGGGGGCTGGGGTGCGGAGCGTGCGGGTGAGGTCGGAGAGGTGGCTCTGGAATCGCCAAGGCATGTGTGGGCTTACATGGGAGACCATCCCGACTGTCCAACGGCCAAAGTGTGGCATGATATGGGAAGGGACATGGCCACGGAGTCCGCGTATGAGTGCGCGCGACTCGTGACAGCGCTCTTGAAGGGGGAGGTGAAAGACCTGATGCGCAAGGGGGGTTGGTAGAGCAGATTAGACAGCAGATTAGACGTGTGTGTGATTTTGATGAGGAGATTGATGAGAAGCCGGCAAAGAGGGGCAGGATGGACAGAATTGCTCAGTAAGAAAGAGACGGAGAAAATATGATTTGATTAATCTGATCCGTGTAATTGAAACTAATTTATTTTGTCTCATAAAACTTCTTTGAACGGACCTTCTTTGAACCAACAATTATTGCACGTACAACAAGACTAGATTGAGAATTGTGTGAGAAAGACGCCAGAGGGGGTTCTGACGGTCCTCATTGCCCCTGTTATACAATGGCTGCTGTATGGGACTCATGGCAATTGCGCAGATGGCAACGAAATGCAAAATCTGTACGGAGCCCGTAAGGGTCGAGGGACTGTGCGCGGAACATTACAAGTTCCTACAAGCGCACGACCTCGAGTACCAACATGCCAAGGATCCATACGGGGGGTGTGGATTTCTTAGATGTGATAGACCACTGGAGGGATTGGATGTGTATTGCAAGACACATCTACCTTTTGCCGAGAAGTTGGAGGACGTGTGCGCTCGTGGGATCGCATACGTAGCAAGTTTGCAGATGTTGATGGGGAAGACCGGAATGACACGCTCGGTCCTCCACTTCACGGCAACGCACACTGGGGAACGGAAAGTTGAGCTGGTGCGCCTCGACAGGCAGGGACTCGAGATTTTGGCAGAGGGGGACAGGGCGTACATTTAGATGAACGCGGATCAGTGAGTTTCTGGTCTTCCCAAGATGTGATGAATGGAGCCATGGTTTCAACCAGCGGCTTTTAACCTTTACCACAGTTGCCTCACTACCCTGTGGTCACTAGCCTGAGGCGGCAGTACCCACGGACGGTGTTGGGAAAAGACGCTTGGCCACTGCTGTGTCCGAGCCTTTCTAGGTCTCACCATTGCTGCCAGGCCTTGCACGCCTTGGCAGGTCCGCCACTGTCAATTTCCTTGGTTGCATCAATCCAGGACGTCTGTCCTTCCATGAATGACAGTAACGCTCTGGATTTATCCGTCATGACAAGTACCCATCCATCCCAGGCCTGCAGGACTGCCAGTCCTGAAGTCCTGTGACATTCTTGGTACCATCAACCAATATTGACCACAGTACCTCCTAGTGACAGTCGGTCCTGTGACACGTAACGTGTGATGGTTCACCCAACACTGCCACGTGCCCTGTCCCTCACGTGTCCTTAGTCCTGGTACTGCTGTAGCGTCCGGCGGCATTACTTCGGGACTTGATAACTCTCAAGTTCCTTGTCCAAATGAGGCGTTTAGCACGGCGTTGGAAAGGCCACTTCAAGTATGATATGCTTAGCATATTGCATCACCAATATGCTAACTCCAACCCTTTCTTGTTTTGGAGCTGCAAGCTTCACACCATGACCAACCCATTCCTTGCTGCCTTGTGAAATGGACACCTGGTTACCCTGGACTTATAATAAGCCTCATGAGCACCCCTTTTGCCACCTTAATGGTATCCTTCTTAGGGATCTATGGTTCAACCCTGCCATCTGATCATTAACTTGACCTGCAGGTCATCCCCAACCCTTTCTTTTGCAACTGTACCTTGGCTTGGGCTTAAAGGAGGATATTGAATATTCCTTAGGCAACATATCCTGGATATCTGAATGAGAGGCCCTGACTACAGGAAACGTATTACAGTGAGTTCCTGGTCTTCCCAGTTATCACTGGCGCCCGTTTCATGGCGCCCGCCCCGAGCGTTCCAGGCATCATCCATCCAAATGTTCACCAATGGAAACCACTTCAACACCACTGTGCCACTGCTTGATGGGGAGCCCATGTCATCACTGGGTGTTAAAGCCCAGGAGTCATACATACCAGGCTGTGGCTCAACTAGGGAATCGAACCCTACCCCAGAACCCCAGGTTAAACTTAACCTGGTCACATGACAGACAACAAGAGAGATTGGCATACAACATGATTATGTTTTATTATAGAATATCCACCAAAACCAATGTTGAGTGTTCCCAGTGGACCAGCCTGCACCAGCAAGGCCCAACTGTCAGGTTACAACACCATAATATCCAAGGTTGTCACTTATTCACAGCTAAAGAAAACTAAACAAGAGAGATATATACAAACAACCTGGAAGAACTCTCAACATGGCCTGCCCTGTCATGGCCTAACTGCCCGAGGCCAAAGGCATCCCACTGTGCTAATCCTTTACAGGAAGAGCTTGCTCCTGTTGAGCCTTCTACCTGCTTGGTGACAGGTAGGCTACCTGTTGCCCTCCCCCCTGGGGACAACAGCACTGGTCAGCCACCAACTGGCAAAGGCTGGACTTCAAGTCCCACCAGAAAAGGGGTACATGAGCCCTTTGAGCACAGGGTATTGTAGCTCAGCCTTGCTCTCCAGCTTGGTGAGGGCGTCTGCTGGGTTGTCAACACCAGGCACATGTTCAAGATGAGCAAGGTAAGACATCTCCTTCAGCAACAAATAATCCAGATCCCTGCTCCTGGCGAGCTGTCTGTGCACAAACTGCACCATGCCCATGCTGTCTGTCTTGACCAGTGTGTGCAGCTGCAAGCTACAGGAAGCTACCTGACAGAGCTGGTAGAATAACTCCCTGAGGTAAAGAGCAGTGTGTAGCCCCTCACATATTGCCCTGCACTCAGCAATGTCACTGCTGGGCGTCACCCTGTTCTGTAACCTACTGTACCAGCTGACCAGAGAAGTGTGCTCCTGTTGTAGTGTAATGAGTGCTGCTGCCCTACCCCTGACATCCGTCACCTTCCTGCTGTCCATGGAACTGTCCACAAAAAGCACCATGTTGAGTGGTTTGTACAAGTCCACAGCTGCCAGTATGAGTGGAGGTGAGCTCCTGACAGACTCAACCACCTGCTCTGCCCCTACCTCAACCAGCTGAGCATCTGTGAGCCTACTCAGCACCAACAAATCTGGGGCACAAATGCTAGCTAGCCAAGCCAACATTCCCCTGATTGTGGCACACCTGGCCTGGGTAATGGGCTGCTGGAGGGCATCAATGATCTGCTGAGGATAGTTGTTGCCACCCTCCATCTTGATAAACCAAGTACCTGCCCTCTTGATCAGCGTGGCCTGCATTCCACAAAACACCATGGGCTCATCCTGCTTCATGTGCTGGACCTTTCCTAACTCAAACCTCTTCTGGATCTTGGACAGTACTGAATCCACCCACTCAGGAGGCCCTAGAAGGTGCAGGTCATCTCCATGCAGAGATGCAAACACAGGCAACCCTTCATGAGTACTCTGGAACAAGCAAGGATCAACTGGAGACACAGTAAAGCCACAGTGAGTTTTCAGAAACTTTTCCAGGCTCTTTCTCCAGATGATAGGGCTGGACCTGAGACCCTCCAAACCCTTGAGTATTCTGAGATATTTTGACTTGATCTCTGCTCTCCACACCTTGGGCACTGTTACAAAGAAGGGAGGGATATCACGCCACGTCTCCTTGGCCTGCTCCACATCACCTTTAAGAAAAGCCCTCTTGAAATCAATCAGCACAGAGCTGTACGCAATGCCCTTGACCAGGAAAGACAGATATATACACAGAACAATCCTCCAGGTATCATGCAGCATCCCAGGCGTATACAACTCCTCATCTGTCAGCTCCCCCGTGCCATGGTACTCAGTCACAACTGGCCTCACATGTGGCACCTGCACACCGTCTATCTCCTTCAGCTTGAGCACAAACAAGAGCCTTAGCAACTGATGCTCCCTGGGCAACTCATCCACAGGCTCAGCACAGTTAGACACTATCCAGTCATGCCCACTGGAGACAAACCCTAGAATCCATGCCTTAGCCATCTTGGGGCTTTGCATCAACTCTACCAACTGGTGCCAGGAAATAGGACTGTGACCAGCAATCTGGTACTTGTGCACCCCCAAGTCCCGTGGATCTAGGGTGGTTGGGATGATCAACAAGTCCTCAGCAATGGGCTCCTTGCCTTCAGGCCCCACACTCTGCTGCCCCTTCACAGCCTTGACTGCCACAGCTAGACCCTTGGAGTAGTGATATCTCTGGAGGGGCAAACTGCCATGACCTTCTAGTGCAAGCTCATCTGCTGACAGAGTCACTCCTGGCATGCACAAGAAATTCTGGCCCAAAATGGCAGGCCCCTGGTACCCTTCCACCACACAGAACGCAGTGGGGACACCCAGGATAGGCACAGTCACTTCCCCTAGGATCTTCATTGTTACAGTGCCCGTAAAGTCACTCACTGCCCTGCAGCCAGCCTTATTCACCTTCAGGCCCTGAGCATCCTCCACCCTGATGATAGACACCTCTGAGTTAGTATCCACTTCTAGGGTAGCAGCCCAGCAAGAACCCCATTCAGTCAACTTAGATACCTTGGGATCCTTGTGCTTGTTGAACATGAGCGACCGGACAATGTCTGCCATGAGTGGCCTCTTGGACCCTGGTGCAGGCCCAGCCCCCGTTGGCTCCACCACAGGTGATGCAGTTGCCTCCTGCACCTCATCATCATCAGAGGGATAGCCACCTCCCACGTCAGTGACAGGCACATCAACTACCTGGTCCTTAACCTGGCCCTCCAGCCAACACTGGGGTCCAGGCCCGTCTGCAGGCCAGATTGCATGTGGCTTGCGTTCCTTGACGTTGGCCCAGCTCAACCTGTAAACATGCCTGGGATTACTCTCCAAGGCCACAAGGCAGGAACGATTGGCATCTTCCACACAGGTCACCACCCCGTTCTGCCACTTGCCCCTCTTGCCCTGCATTGATGGCTCCTTCCACATTCTGACCTTCAGCCCCACCTGAGGCCTCAGCACATTCCAGCCCCTATCCTTGCGTCTCAACTGAGCAAACACCCTGTCTGCTTTCCTCAAGCAAGCCTGGACCACTTCCTGGGCTAGCATCCAAACTGCAGTGCTACAGGATTGACAGCCACCCCGTCATAATAGTAGTTTATTCTGAGGTTCAACTGTTCTTCCACCTGCCTGGTCCACACTGCCCTCTCCAAAGCAGATGCTACCAGTGGCACCTTAGGTTCTGCCAGCACTACGGTCTTGACCTCCCTGATGGATCTCTCCACAGCACCTTGCTGTCCATGGCTCTCCCTGGGCGTGACCAGCAGCTTGCATGGCAGTTGCTCCTGCTGTGACAGTAGGCACTCAAACTGAATATCAGCCTGTACTGTCTTGTACACCCCAAAGCCTGGTAAGAGAGTCTGCAAGCCCAGCAGCAGGGTATTCCCCTTCATATCTGGCAGAATCTGGAGCAGCCTGTACCTGCTAAATCTGTCCACTGCCACCAAAATGTATAAGCCCCTGATATG
The DNA here is from genome assembly GCA_009746045.1 of Mesostigma viride. Classification (NCBI taxonomy): domain Eukaryota; kingdom Viridiplantae; phylum Streptophyta; class Mesostigmatophyceae; order Mesostigmatales; family Mesostigmataceae; genus Mesostigma; species Mesostigma viride. Next base: position 2,965,343 of record RPFO01000065.1, read on the forward strand.
CTGGACGTCTACCTGGATGTCCCCCTTCTCCCTGGCAGGCTCCCTAGCATGGGACCTTGGCTTCTTGGCAGCATTCTCCTTACAAGTACATTGCTCAGCTGCAGCCCTGCATGCTTCCCTCAGTGGCTCATCTCCAATCTTCCAACCAAACATCTCAGCCATGGCTGTGTGACCAAAGATATTGTGCAGCCTGCGTCCAGCATCCGTGTAGCTCAGTTGCCTAGCCAGATTACGCACCTGGGAAGACGCCTGGACGGGCCCTGCGTGTGAGGACGCAACATCCACCTTCTGCATCTTGGATCCAGAGGACCCAGCAGACCCTCCCAGCAGAGCATCTAGGCTCCCAGAGCCAACCCTGTCTGGGGACCCTCCACCTGTTGACAGTTGAGGGGATTGTTGTGCTGCAGCATGCATGCAATCTTGTGGAATGAGAACATCAGTACACCCCTGGTGCTGATCAGAGGTGGCACCCTGCCCAGATTTATTTACATGTGAAGCTGTGTCCCCACAGGGTGTCTCACTATGTACACGGGACTGCTTCACTAGTCACTTCTGATCAGACTGCCCCTTCTTCTTGTTTGGGCAATCCCTCTTCCAGTGACCTTCCTTGCCACAAGCAAAACACTTGCTCTTGCCAGACCCTCCCCCTGGGGCCTTGCTGTCCTGCTTGTTCTGGTTGCCTGAGGCCTGATTGTTATTCTGCCCCTGGCCACCACCCTTACCCTGCTGATGGCTGTTACGGTTGCCAGACTGGTTCCCCTGATTCTGGTTCCCCTGCTGACCTCCTCCACCACCCTGGTTCTGCTCCTTCTGGGCCTGCTTCCTTCTCCTGCTACCATACCGTGTCCCAGATGGGGTACGGTTCTTGCCCTGGCTAGCCTGAGACGCTGACCCTCCCTGAGAACTGATACCCTTGCAGGTAGGGACCCGGGTCCTGAAGTTTAGTATCACACGCTTCAGAGCCCCCCAGGTGCCATCAGTGAGATCACAGAGCTGCCTAGCAGTAGCCCTACCTTCCTCTGACAAGCCCATCTTATCAAAGAAGTGGTCTGCTGCTGCCCTGACTGTCACACTGAAGCCCTGCTTCTTGCCTGCCTCCACGATCAACTCAAACCTGGCCAGCTCAGCAGCCACCTCACCCTTGATCTCAAACTCATCAAATTCTCTCTTCTTTTCCATGGTGAGATTGTGAACCCTGTCAGAAAACTCCTCCTTGATGTCATCCAGGAACTGCAGCCAAGTGTGCCCCTCTTTCAGAGCATGCCTAGCCATGTCATTGACCCTTTCAGACGACCCCTTGTTTGCGGTGGAAGAGTGAAACACCCTGACAATATCCACACCTGCTGCGACAGAGCCCACAACTAGCTTCATGTCATCAAGCCATTTATCCAGGTTGTCTTGCTTCAGGGAGGGTTGAGCGCTTTCTGCCCATTCATGACTGTCACAGCATCAGAAAATGGACGGGTGCCAGGCAACACACTCCCCACACGCACTGGTGGTGCCTGGGGAGGGTCAATCCTAGCCTCCAAACGCTCGGGCAACATACCAGACACCCTATCGTGAACAGCAGCTTGCTTTGCAGCACGCACACCTGGGGTGACGATGGCGTCCTCCTCACCAGGCGTTGTGAGCACCACTGCATCCGTAGGTCGCCTGGCACGCTTGACTTTCTCCGCCTCAGCTTGCCCATCACGCCACCGCTTGTGTGTTCTCCCGGCTCTGGGGTCCATCTCTGGGATAGGTTGCCCAGCTGGCGCCTCCACGCCCCTCTCCTCCATCGCCTCCCCTTCCTCTCTGGCGATGTCCTCCTCTGCCGTTCGCTCCCGTTGCTCCTCGAATGTCGCCGCACCCCGGCTTGCCCTCCTAGGCATTATATACAATGGCTGCGACCAACTTTGCAACAAGAAAACAGCAAACTCTCCACCTATCCTCCACCCCCTCAAGCCTCGTTTTCAGACGAAGCTTCTCCTGCAACCGGTGCAGGTGCTGGCTCGTGGAACGGTCCCTCCACCGGATTCAATGGCTGCCCCTGGTCGTCGTGAGTAGGCACAGGCCTAATAACCACCGGAAGCCTCAAACCATACGCGTAATCACGTATCCAGCGAGAACGCCCCCACCTCAGCAAATGGCCTCACCTAAACCAACGTTGTCGTCAATGTGGTAGCGATTAAGCTCGTCCCGCTGCGCCTGCTCACGGCCCTCCTGAGAGCCGTCGCCCTCGTGACGCCTCTGGGCCGGCTGTACTACCGCCCCTTGGCTGATCTACGAAGTCGTAGAAGGCGTCGTCGGCTGAGACCTCTCGACCGCCAACCACGTCGACAGTCAAACTTAGCTGGTTTAACTCTCGGCGAGAATGTGGAGTATCCCGACTAGTGTAGATGGAGAAGGGATTAAGAGTAATGAAGACACGATCAGCAGCGCCTCTGGTCAACTCTAAGACAGAGTGCGCCAGATTCTGGCACTCTGCCACCAACGCCTGCGTACTGCCACGAACGATGGCCTCCCGCCTGTCCCGGGCGACCTGCACCACGTTTGGCACGCCGGTGTAGTCGTCCCCAAGGCGGAGATTGGCGACAAGGTCGTTTATCTCTCGGGCACCCCCGAGGCTTATGGCAATTATCTGCAAAAGCAGAGTGACCACCTGCTCAAACGCGAATGCGTTTGTGTGGCCAGCCCGCCAAGACGCTGGCAGCCTTCTGATGATTTCCGCGAGGTCCTCGCGAAATCTCAGCAGCTGCTCGGCGCTCCTCGGACGTACTCGCCCGGCGCCGACACCGCTCTAATATTTCGGCGCACTTCCTCCGAGTCCTCGTGCCCTCCTGCGGGTACTGGACTGGACGCCGCTACCGTTGCTGCACGCGCAAAGGTGTTTGTCCTAGCTTCAGAGTCCGAATTCGACATATCCGTCGACCAGACTGTAATACGATTTAGATGAACGCGGATCAGTGAGTTTCTGGTCTTCCCAAGATGTGATGAATGGAGCCATGGTTTCAACCAGCGGCTTTTAACCTTTACCACAGTTGCCTCACTACCCTGTGGTCACTAGCCTGAGGCGGCAGTACCCACGGACGGTGTTGGGAAAAGACGCTTGGCCACTGCTGTGTCCGAGCCTTTCTAGGTCTCACCATTGCTGCCAGGCCTTGCACGCCTTGGCAGGTCCGCCACTGTCAATTTCCTTGGTTGCATCAATCCAGGACGTCTGTCCTTCCATGAATGACAGTAACGCTCTGGATTTATCCGTCATGACAAGTACCCGTCCATCCCAGGCCTGCAGGACTGCCAGTCCTGAAGTCCTGTGACATTCTTGGTACCATCAACCAATATTGACCACAGTACCTCCTAGTGACAGTCGGTCCTGTGACACGTAACGTGTGATGGTTCACCCAACACTGCCACGTGCCCTGTCCCTCACGTGTCCTTAGTCCTGGTACTGCTGTAGCGTCCGGCGGCATTACTTCGGGACTTGATAACTCTCAAGTTCCTTGTCCAAATGAGGCGTTTAGCACGGCGTTGGAAAGGCCACTTCAAGTATGATATGCTTAGCATATTGCATCACCAATATGCTAACTCGTACGGGTTTGCTCATGGGCATAACGTTACCATGGGGGATTCCTTGCAGGGTGTGGCGCGGGAATGCGCGTACACCTTGATGACGCAGCTAGGATTTGTGGAAGCACAAAGACTGCACAAGGATATTTTGGAGGCTCTTCTTGCCGCAGAGCCGGTGAGACTGCCGACGCTCCCGAGGCCTGAGGAGCGGGACCGTTTGATCAGGATGGTGGTGAAGGCGGATATAGATGCAGATGTGGAGGCCGCAAAGGCGAAGGCAGAGGAAGCGCGTCGTGCAAAGGAGGAATCGGATCAAGAACTGTTGGAGAAGATGCAGAGCTCCAACAAAATTTTGCATCGTTTGGGGATGGCGGACGTCGCTTATGGATGCGAGTCCGGGAAGGGGAAGAAACAAAAGAGGTGCAGATAATAATGGGAATGGTCGCCCACTGTTCTTGTCACAGAAATGCTTTTGTTAATGCTGGCGAACTTGGGACGGTCGTCCGTATTTCAACATTTCCTTGCCTTTAAAATTGATTGATGGGTAAATAATAATACTGAGCAAGCCTTACATTTTATGTGTCTGTGGTCATACAATTTCGTTATTGTTTCAACCCTTGCAACGAGGTTTTTCTTGTCCCATGCATGTAAGTCTCAACCTTGGTGTCATGGAACTGCTTGTCTTTGCATATTACAACCCATTAATGCTCGGTTTGCATCATCATGTTCCACCAAGGGAATAAATGAAGTAGCTATTGAAGCTTGCGTTGGAGAAATCCCCAAATAATCGACTTCTTCTGCTTTACTACTAAATTCTGGTTTATATCGCACATGAACATAATTATTTTCAACACTAGAGTAACAAGAAAGTAATAAATATTATGGGGCGAATTTAAATTGATCTTGTTGATCTGGAGGTATAAAAATAGGTATTTCACTTTTAATTACTTGATTTTTTTGTAATGTATAAAAAGGATAAGAAAACATATTCATTTACTTTACTATGCGTAGCTAAAGATCCAATTAAACCGGTATTCGGCCCTTCTGGCGTTTGTATAGGACCATAATGACTAGGATGTATATCATGTAACGTGCGTGTTTGCAAGTTGGCCGTTGACACTCTACGACGGAGCCAATTTTCGGAAGAACCTGCCTCATTTATGAATGCATCGACTGTGTGCATAAATTGTGATCATTGAATTGAACAAAAAAATTCTCTTATTGCCCCAATCATGGCTATTCTCTTAATGCCCTATCATGGCTATTTGTTTGTGTATGTTTTGCCCATGTTATTACATTAATGGCATGATGTTGTGGATTGCTCTATCTATGATGGTTGTTCGTTTGTGTATGCTTTGCCCATGTTGTTACAGTAATGGCATGATGTTGTGGATTGCTAGCTCAATCTATGATGGTTGTTCGTTTGTGTATGCTTTGCCCATGTTGTTACAGTAATGGCATAATGTTGTGGATTGCTAGCTCAATCTATGATGGTTGTTCGTTTGTGTATGCTTTGCCCATGTTGTTACAGTAATGGCATGATTTTGTGGATTGCTCAACCTATGAGGGTTGTTCGTTTGTGTATGTTTTGCGCGCAGATCACAATGGATCGTTACATCTGCCGCAGCAAGCGAAGCCCCCTTACTGGTTCCAGGATCGTATCCTACTTGATGCCAAGCTTGAACGCGAAGGGTATCTCAGTACGTACTTTGAAACTTGATGCCGCAAAACAACTACAACTTCGTTTTAACCCTTTAGCCGTTTTGAGTGATATTTACAGCGGACATTACATTTTTGTTGCTACGGGATGAGAATTTAGCTTTGTAATGCTAGCAGGTGTCACCAACCAAACTGTCCGATATTTGTAGTGGGCATTTATTGTTAGAGCTTGCAGCTGGGTCCCTGCTCCTCCACATGCAACCTTGGTGTTCATGAGCCCTTTACTAGCTTCCTTTCTGTCAGGGGGTGCTATATTTGGCACCCATATGACATTGCAATATGACCAATGACATGACCCCCAAGGTGGTGAATATATGTGTGTGCTTGTGTCCTATAATGGACCATAACTAACTATTAGGTTGGTTTGTGGACATTATCATGGAAAGTGACAATTGCCCGGTTTTTATAGCGGGCAGTTGGACACGATTTTAAGGGTTGACCTATTAGCTTTGTCAGATGTGTGTGCTGCACCGCACCGCTTGCTAACATATTCGGCGGATTTCTTCTTTGTCGTCTGCGTGTCACAGCGAGCTTGTACGCACAACCACCCGCCTTCCCCTCCGCCGGCGCCCCCGCCGCCGGGCTCTCCGCCGCCACCGGTGTTGCCCCCTGCGGCCGCCGGCCCTTCCGCGCCGTCGGAAGCTGCAGCGGCAGCACAGCAAATGCCCCCTCCCCCCGCACCATCGTCGGGGCAAGCGGCGCGCGGCGTTCATGCAGCAAAGTCGGCGAAGGAGCGGAGGAAATCGGCGGCTTCTGGGTCATCGGGTTCCGATGCCGCGACGGCAGCAGCTGGAAAAGCCCTTGTCCGGGTAGGTGTTACGCACATGTGATTTTCTTGCGCCATCTTGTCGGGGTCCTTGTCCTTGTCCTTGTCCTTGTCCTTGTCCTTGTCCTTGTCCCTGGCCTTGGCCTTGTCCTGGTGCTTGTGCTTGTCCTTGTCCTTGTCCTTATTCTTGTCCTTGTGCCAGCACCTTGTCCTTGGCCTTGGCCTTGTCCTTGTCCTTGTCCTTGTCCTTGTCCTTGTCCTTGTCCTTGTCCTTGTCCTTGTCCTTGTCCTTAATTAATTATCAACATCGCTCCGTTGGGAGTCAATGTAGCGCATATCCCTGAGAAGGGGCATATGGCTTTTAATACATCCTAGGCTACTTCATGCAAGGGTGGGAATGTAAGCTACCCTTGCTCTAGGTGCACCAGGGCACCTGCACCCTCATGGTCTATCACGCTATGCCCGGGTAAGGGGGGGGAGCATGCCTGTGAGGGAGGAAGATCAGCATGGCGATACAAGAGCTAGGACATGGCTGCTCGACAGAGAGCATCTCTCTGCATGGCATAGCATGGCTAAATTCTTAATGCAACATCCATGGGGGGGTCCCATTATAGGCATGGCTTGGCTAAACATAGCCAGGGCGTAGCATGGCTGTACTAGGCTATGGCTGGTGGTGGACCGTGCGTTGGCGGCACGTGACTAGGTGTGTTGGCACAGCTAGGCAAATAGTCTAGGCATGGCTGCCTTAGCGGCAGTGACGCCAAGGGTTACAATCTAGGGCTATTGCTATTCTAGCCCGCTGGGGGCGTCCACATCTTGTGGTTGATCATCAGGTCCCCGCCCCTCCAGTACACCTTGGGCTTCTGGGGGTCCTGCTTATGGCGGAGGTATTCCGGCCACAGGTCGCGTCGCTGCTGTTGCTGAGCGGGGGTGAGGTCGTCATCCAGCGTCCAGGTGAGGTCGTGCAACCGCTTGCGACGAGAGAGGAACCGCTGCTTATCCTCAGGGGAGGGGAAGGTGAGGAGGACTGGTGGGGGAGCCGCCTTGTCCCGTGAGTGGGGAAGGCGGTGGCACCCGCTCAGTGCTACCTCACCTACCAGGCCCATGAGGGTAAGAAGCTGGTTCTTGAGCTCGTCAGCAAGAGAGGTTGACGTCTCACCTGGCTTCTGGGGGAAGCGACGTAGCACCACTCGGCACTCGCGGCGAGCGCGGTCGGTGACCTCCCGTTGCTGGGCCTGGCGGTGGTTCTCCAGCTCCTGGAGCTTTGTGGCGATGGCGTCGGTGGTGGAGGCGGTCGCTGACCGCAGCAGGTCCGCGTAGGAGAGCGGCGGGAGGTCGCCAGCATCCTGCCGGGGTGGCTGGGATGCAATGGTGGCCGTCTGCTCCGCTATCTTGGGGACCTGTGTGGCCAGGGCCTCGGTGTGGGCGGTGATGGCCTCAAGCTTCTTCAGGAGCACGCCACACTTTCCCTCCACCTGGTTAAGGCGAGAGACAAGTGTAGCATGCTTTTCCGAAGCCTGCTCCGCGGTGTGTAGAGCCGTGAACTGGGGTTGGAGCTTGTGGACGACCTTGGTTTCCACGTTGGAGACCCGGGCCTCGACCTTGTTGAGCGTGGTGTTCAGCGATGTCAGCTGCTCGGCCAGCGGCCAGGTCACGTGCTCCTCCAGCACTGCGCGGAGGTCATCCTTGCAGAGGGAGGAAGCCGATGGGGCTGCCGGCTGTGCGGGGGCTGGGGTGCGGAGCGTGCGGGTGAGGTCGGAGAGGTGGCTCTGGAATTGGCTGGTCAAGATAATCAGGCGTTGTTGTACTTCGTCCAAAGCATAGAGCCAGGACATGTCTCCATTGTAGTCGATAGCCGCCCCCCCCTTGGGCACGAAGAGCTTCCGCTCCTGTTCGAGGAACTGGAGAACCTCAATGCATTCCTGCGGTCCTTGTCCTTGTCCTTGTCCTTGTCCTTGTCCTTGTCCTTGTCCTTGTCCTTGTCCTTGTCCCTGACCTTGGCCTTGTCCTGGTGCTTGTGCTTGTCCTTGTCCTTGTCCTTGTTCTTGTCCTTGTGCCAGCACCTTGTCCTTGGCCTTGTCCTTGTCCTTGTCCTTGGCCTTGTCCTTGTCCTTGTCCTTGTCCTTGTCCTTGTCCTTGGCCTTGTCCTTGTCCTTGTCCTTGTCCTTGGCCTTGGCCTTGGCCTTGTCTGGGTCCTTGTCCGGGTCCTTGTCCGGGTCCTTGTCCTTGTCCTTGTCCTTGTCCTTGTCCTTGTCCTTGTCCTTGTCCCTGGCCTTGGCCTTGTCCTGGTGCTTGTGCTTGTCCTTGTCCTTGTCCTTATTCTTGTCCTTGTGCCAGCACCTTGTCCTTGGCCTTGTCCTTGTCCGGGTCCTTGTCCGGGTCCTTGTCCTTGTCCTTGTCCTTGTCCTTGTCCTTGGCCTTGGCCTTGGCCTTGGCCTTGGCCTTGGCCTTGTCCTTGTCCTTGTCCTTGTCCTTGTCCTTGTCCTTGTCCTTGTCCTTGTCCTTGGCCTTGGCCTTGTCCTTGGCCTTGGCCTTGGCCTTGTCCTTGTCCTTGTCCGGGTCCTTGTCCTTGTCCGGGTCCTTGTCCGGGTCCTTGTCCTTGTCCTTGTCCTTGTCCTTGTCCTTGTCCTTGTCCTTGTCCTTGTCCTTGTCCTTGTCCTTGTCCTTGTCCTTGTCCTTGTCCTTGTCCTTGTCCTTGTCCTTGTCCTTGTCCCTGGCCTTGGCCTTGTCCTGGTGCTTGTGCTTGTCCTTGTCCTTGTCCTTGTTCTTGTCCTTGTGCCAGCACCTTGTCCTTGGCCTTGGCCTTGGCCTTGTCCTTGGCCTTGGCCTTGTCCTTGTCCTTGGCCTTGGCCTTGTCCTTGTCCTTGGCCTTGGCCTTGGCCTTGGCCTTGGCCTTGGCCTTGTCTGGGTCCTTGTCCGGGTCCTTGTCCGGGTCCTTGTCCTTGTCCTTGTCCTTGTCCTTGTCCTGCTCCTTGTCCTGCTCCTTGTCCTGCTCCTTGTCCTGCTCCTTGTCCTGCTCCTTGTCCTGCTCCTTGTCCTGCTCCTTGTCCTTGTCCTTGTCCTTGTCCTTGTCCTTGTCCTTGTCCTTGTCCTTGTCCTTGTCCTTGTCCTTGTCCCTGGCCTTGGCCTTGTCCTGGTGCTTGTGCTTGTCCTTGTCCTTGTCCTTGTTCTTGTCCTTGTGCCAGCACCTTGTCCTTGGCCTTGTCCTTGTCCTTGTCCTTGTCCTTGTCCTTGTCCTTGTCCTTGTCCTTGTCCTTGTCCTTGTCCTTGTCCTTGTCCTTGTCCTTGTCCTTGTCCTTGTCCTTGTCCCTGGCCTTGGCCTTGTCGTGGTGCTTGTGCTTGTCCTTGTCCTTGTCCTTGTTCTTGTCCTTGTGCCAGCACCTTGTCCTTGTCCTTGTGCCAGCACCTTGTCCTTGGCCTTGGCCTTGTCCTTGGCCTTGGCCTTGTCCTTGTCCTTGTCCTTGTCCTTGTCCTTGTCCTTGTCCTTGGCCTTGTCCTTGTCCTTGTCCTTGTCCTTGGCCTTGGCCTTGGCCTTGGCCTTGTCTGGGTCCTTGTCCGGGTCCTTGTCCGGGTCCTTGTCCTTGTCCTTGTCCTTGTCCTTGTCCTTGGCCTTGGCCTTGTCCTTGGCCTTGGCCTTGGCCTTGGCCTTGTCCTTGTCCTTGTCCTTGTCCTTGTCCTTGTCCTTGTCCTTGTCCTTGTCCTTGGCCTTGGCCTTGGCCTTGTCCTTGTCCTTGTCCTTGTCCTTGTCCTTGTCCTTGTCCTTGTCCTTGTCCTTGTCCTTGTCCTTGGCCTTGGCCTTGGCCTTGTTCTTGTCCTTGTGCCAGCACCTTGTCCTTGTCCTTGTCCTTGTCCTGCTCCTTGTCCTGCTCCTTGTCCTGCTCCTTGTCCTGCTCCTTGTCCTGCTCCTTGTCCTTGTCCTTCTCCATGTCCTTGTCCTTGGCCTTGGCCTTGGCCTTGGCCTTGGCCTTGGCCTTGGCCTTGGCCTTGGCCTTGGCCTTGGCCTTGGCCTTGGCCTTGGCCTTGTGCTTGTTCTTGTTCTTGTTCTTGTTCTTGTTCTTGTTCTTGTTCTTGTTCTTGTTCTTGTTCTTGTTCTTGTTCTTGTTGCTTGTCCTTGTCCTTGTCCTTGTCCTTGTCCTTGTCCTTGTCCTTGTCCTTGTCCTTGTCCTTGTCCTTGTCCTTGTCCTTGTCCTTGTCCTTGTCCTTGTCCTTGTCCTTGTCCTTGTCCTTGTCCTTGTCCTTGTCCTTGTCCTTGTCCTTGTCCTTGTCCTTGTCCTTGTCCTTGTCCTTGGCCTTGGCCTTGTTCTTGTCCTTGTGCCAGCACCTTGTCCTTGTCCTTGTCCTTGTCCTGCTCCTTGTCCTGCTCCTTGTCCTGCTCCTTGTCCTGCTCCTTGTCCTGCTCCTTGTCCTTGTCCTTCTCCATGTCCTTGTCCTTGGCCTTGGCCTTGGCCTTGGCCTTGGCCTTGGCCTTGGCCTTGGCCTTGGCCTTGGCCTTGGCCTTGGCCTTGGCCTTGGCCTTGGCCTTGTCCTTGTCCTTGTCCCTGGCCTTGGCCTTGTCGTGGTGCTTGTGCTTGTCCTTGTCCTTGTCCTTGTTCTTGTCCTTGTGCCAGCACCTTGTCCTTGTCCTTGTGCCAGCACCTTGTCCTTGGCCTTGGCCTTGTCCTTGTCCTTGGCCTTGGCCTTGGCCTTGTCCTTGTCCTTGTCCTTGTCCTTGTCCTTGGCCTTGTCCTTGTCCTTGTCCTTGTCCTTGGCCTTGTCCTTGGCCTTGGCCTTGTCTGGGTCCTTGTCCGGGTCCTTGTCCGGGTCCTTGTCCTTGTCCTTGTCCTTGTCCTTGTCCTTGTCCTTGTCCTTGGCCTTGGCCTTGGCCTTGTCCTTGTCCTTGTCCTTGTCCTTGTCCTTGTCCTTGTCCTTGTCCTTGTCCTTGTCCTTGTCCTTGTCCTTGGCCTTGGCCTTGTTCTTGTCCTTGTGCCAGCACCTTGTCCTTGTCCTTGTCCTTGTCCTGCTCCTTGTCCTGCTCCTTGTCCTGCTCCTTGTCCTGCTCCTTGTCCTGCTCCTTGTCCTTGTCCTTCTCCATGTCCTTGGCCTTGGCCTTGGCCTTGGCCTTGGCCTTGGCCTTGGCCTTGGCCTTGGCCTTGGCCTTGGCCTTGGCCTTGGCCTTGGCCTTGGCCTTGGCCTTGGCCTTGGCCTTGGCCTTGGCCTTGTCCTTGTCCTTGTCCTTGTCTTGCTCCTTGTCCTTGTCCTGCTCCTTGTCCTGCTCCTTGTCCTGCTCCTTGTCCCGCTCCTTTTCCTGCTCCTTGTCCTTGTCCTTGTCCTTGTCCTTGTCCTTGTCCTTGTCCTTGTCCTTGTCCTTGTCCTTGTCCTTGTCCTTGTCCTTGTCCTTGTCCTTGTCCTTGTCCTTGTCCTTGTCCTTGTCCTTGTCCTTGTCCTTGGCCTTGGCCTTGGCCTTGGCCTTGTCCTTGTCCTTGTCCTTGTCCTTGTCCTTGTCCTTGTCCTTGTCCTTGTCCTTGTCCTTGTCCTTGTCCTTGTCCTTGTCCTTGTCCTTGTCCTTGTCCTTGTCCTTGTCCTTGTCCTTGTCCTTGTCCTTGTCCTTGTCCTTGTCCTTGTCCTTGTCCTTGTCCTTGTCCTTGTCCTTGTCCTTGTCCTTGTCCTTGTCCTTGTCCTTGTCCTTGTCCTTGTCCTTGTCCTTGTCCTTGTCCTTGTCCTTGTCCTTGTCCTTGTCCTTGTCCTTGTCCTTGTCCTTGTCCTTGTCCTTGTCCTTGTCCTTGTCCTTGTCCTTGTCCTTGTCCTTGTCCTTGTCCTTGTCCTTGTCCTTGTCCTTGTCCTTGTCCTTGTCCTTGTCCTTGTCCTTGTCCTTGTCCTTGTCCTTGTGCTTGTTCTTGTTCTTGTTCTTGTTCTTGTTCTTGTTCTTGTTCTTGTTCTTGTTCTTGTTCTTGTTCTTGTTCTTGTTCTTGTTCTTGTTCTTGTTCTTGTGCTTGTCCTTGTCCTTGTCCTTGTCCTTGTCCTTGTCCTTGTCCTTGTCCTTGTCCTTGTCCTTGTCCTTGTCCTTGTCCTTGTCCTTGTCCTTGTCCTTGTCCTTGTCCTTGTCCTTGTCCTTGTCCTTGTCCTTGTCCTTGTCCTTGTCCTTGTCCTTGTCCTTGTCCTTGTCCTTGTCCTTGTCCTTGTCCTTGTCCTTGTCCTTGTCCTTGTCCTTGTCCTTGTCCTTGTCCTTGTCCTTGTCCTTGTCCTTGTCCTTGTCCTTGTCCTTGTCCTTGTCCTTGTCCTTGTCCTTGTCCCTGGCCTTGGCCTTGTCGTGGTGCTTGTGCTTGTCCTTGTCCTTGTCCTTGTTCTTGTCCTTGTGCCAGCACCTTGTCCTTGTCCTTGTGCCAGCACCTTGTCCTTGGCCTTGGCCTTGTCCTTGTCCTTGGCCTTGGCCTTGTCCTTGTCCTTGTCCTTGTCCTTGTCCTTGGCCTTGTCCTTGTCCTTGTCCTTGTCCTTGGCCTTGTCCTTGGCCTTGGCCTTGTCTGGGTCCTTGTCCGGGTCCTTGTCCGGGTCCTTGTCCTTGTCCTTGTCCTTGTCCTTGGCCTTGTCCTTGTCCTTGTCCTTGTCCTTGTCCTTGTCCTTGTCCTTGTCCTTGTCCTTGTCCTTGTCCTTGTCCTTGTCCTTGTCCTTGTCCTTGTCCTTGTCCTTGTCCTTGTCCTTGGCCTTGGCCTTGGCCTTGGCCTTGGCCTTGTCCTTGTCCTTGTCCTTGTCCTTGTCCTTGGCCTTGGCCTTGGCCTTGGCCTTGGCCTTGGCCTTGTCTGGATCCTTGTCCTTGTCCTTTTGTTGCTTGGTTTTCTTGCGCCAACGGCCGTTGGAACCTGGAAATTAGGATGTGATTTTTCTCGCGCCAACGGCCGTTGGAACCTGGAAATTAGGGTGTGATTTTTCTCGCGCCAACGGCCGTTGGAACCTGGAAGTTAGGGTGTCATTTTCATTCGCCAACGGCCGTTGGAACCTGGAAATTAGGGTGTCATTTTCATTCGCCAATGGCCGTTGGAACCTGGAAATTAGGGTGTGATTTTTCTCGCGCCAACGGCCGTAAGAACCTGGAAATTAGGGTGTGATTTTTCTCGCGCCAACGGCCGTTGGAACCTGGAAATTAGGGCGTGATTTTTCTCGCGCCAACGGCCGTTGGAACCTGGAAATTATGGTGTCATTTTCATTCGCCAACGGCCGTTGGAACCTGGAAATTAGGGTGTGATTTTTCTCGCGCCAACGGCCGTAAGAACCTGGAAATTAGGGTGTGATTTTTCTCGCGCCAACGGCCGTTGGAACCTGGAAATTAGGGCGTGATTTTTCTCGCGCCAACGGCCGTTGGAACCTGCAAATTAGGGTGTGATTTTTCTCGCGCCAATGGCCATTGGAACAAAGTACTGACCTTCCGGCTATCTCTTTGTTTTTTGCATGTGATCAGGGGCGTCCATCAAGGCAGAGAACGAACGAAGAACAGATGAGGTTGGGCCACAAGGTTGATCATGCGGCGGCGGAAGAGGAGGTCACAACATTTTTCGAGGACTGGTGCCAACGAGGTCAGGGGGACTTTTGGTCGGGGGTTGTGAGGAGCTTTGAGAGGAAGGGGCTGCTGACGACACGTGCTGGAAATGCGAAGCTCAGCATTTTGGACTCCTGGGAGCCAGCGCCATCCTCTCATGTGCACGACAAGAACCTAACTGACAGCATACAGGCGGCGTTTCATCTGCGGCAGAAGTTTCGTCTAGTGCCAGACGATGTCGACCTCGTGGGGGGGTCCGCGATTGCGACTCAAGTACGGGTCTTTACGAACAACTTGTGCCAACTCCCGGAACTAATGAGGCATCGGACGGTGACGGTGCGGAATTGTAAGGGGCTCGCGCCGTGGTTCGTGGGGGCCGGCACAAGTCTGACGAAGGCAAAATGTGCCGTGCTGATCTTCCGGTTTGCGTGGCAGGTGCTGGCAGACCAGGAGCCCGATTCTTACAATGCCTGGCTGGAAGAGAATCCAGGGTTTTCTGACAAAATTAAAAAACTGACGGGGGAGGACAGTGACCGTGCCGTGCAGAGGTTCGGATACTTTCGTTCGCCAACGGCCGAGGAAGGGAGGGCCATTCTCCGGACGCACTCCAAGAAGGATATGGCGGCCGCGTGCTCGCAGGATTTGATCACCATGGACTTGAATCCGTCCGAGTGGTCAGATGCATCTGACCGTGAGGCAGTACTTGAGCTCACGAACACCGCGTTGGGCTACATGCTCGCGTACGACAAGCCTTTCGTGTTTGCGCAGTTTGCCGTGCTGGACGGCAACCACTACACGCAGATGTTGAAGTCCGTGATTTTTGAGGGCTCAGACGAGCAAGTGAGGACTGCGATAGCTGGCGAGATTGCGGGTAAACAAAAGGGCAAGTACGTGGAGACAATCGAGCAGGCGTTTGATTTGTGGAAGGGGTTGGTGAGGGACGCGGACAAGTTCATGTACACCAATCTGGACGTGCTCAAGGGCTGGGAGGTGGAGGGGGAAGCACTGATCCCGCCCATGAAGGACATGCGGACGCCAAAGGTAAATATAACGGATCGGGTGTGGGAACGTTTTAGGCACTAGATGTGATTTTTGTTCGCCGACGGCCGTTGGAACCTGGAAATTAGTGTGTGATTTTTCTTGCGCCAACGGCCGTTGGAACCTGGAAATTTGGGTGATATTTTTCTTGCGCCAACGGCCGTTGGAGTCTGGAAATTAGGGTGTCATTTTTCTTGCGCCAACGGCCGTTGGAGTCTTGAAATTAGGGTGTCATTTTTCTTGCGCCAACGGCCGTTGGAACCTGGAAATTAGGGTGTGATTTTTCTTGCGCCAACGGCCGTTGGAACCTGGAAATTTGGGTGATATTTTTCTTGCGCCAACGGCCGTTGGAACCTGGAAATTAGGGCGTGATTTTTCTCGCGCCAACGGCCGTTGGAACCTGGAAATTAGGGTGTCATTTTCATTCGCCAACGGCCGTTGGAACCTGGAAATTAGGGTGTGATTTTTCTCGCGCCAACGGCCGTAAGAACCTGGAAATTTGGGTGATATTTTTCTTGCGCCAACGGCCGTTGGAGTCTGGAAATTAGGGTGTCATTTTTCTTGCGCCAACGGCCGTTGGAGTCTGGAAATTAGGGTGTCATTTTTCATTCGCCAACGGCCGTTGGAACCTGGAAAATAGGGTGTGATTTTTCTTGCGCCAACGGCCGTTGGAGGCTGGAAATTAGGGTGTCATTTTTCAATCGCCAACGGCCGTTGGACTCTTGAAATTAGGGCTTGATTTTTGTTCGGGAACGGCCGATCTTCCAAAGTGAGGGGACAAAATGTCAGGTCGTGTGTTGTATGACAGTTTTTTTGTTTCAAACATTGTGACTCATGCATGCAGGGGAGAGAGGCGCACCGGAGGGTTGCCCTGATCGGAGGGGGCTGAATGCAGAAGACGAGGCCGTTTCCAAAAAGTCGAGGGGGACGGCGCTGCTGGAAGTGCACAACTATTTCAAGACGCACATGGAGGAATCCTGGAATAAGCCGGAGGTGCCCCTGCAGGACCAGAAAGAAATATGGAATTTGATTCATGGAGTTTCAAGCAGCACTGAGAAGGCAAGGAAGGAAGGGGAGGGGGAGGAGGGTGGTGAGGAGCGGGTTGGAGGGCGTTTGAACGAGGGTGGTTTGTCCGAATCGGAGAAAACCCAAGTCTACGACTTCATCTCGGCTGTGAAGGATGAAACGATCACGTCGGACGGGAGTAGATGTGGAATACCGATTGAGGACAAGCTGGCCAAGGAGCTTGCAGAGTTTCTGGACATCGTGGCCGCGGACAAGCTGGACGGGGAGGGAAGGGTTATGAGGAAGGGGGGGGGATCAAACAGGAAGGGTGGAGGAGTTTAGCCCGCTTTCGATTATGGCCGTCTATCATGGCAACCGTGAAGGCCAAACACGTTCCTCCTCAGTGCTTGTATGACCTGACATACATGGCCAAGATCTTCTGGGAGGTGATGGTCCACCTTTTCATGATCTACAAGTCTGAATCTGGGAAGTACCCCAACGCACGCGAGCTCGGCTGGTTGCCGATGCAGCCTTCGGAATCCGACAGCGCCCTTCAGAGGGTGGCCGATACGGTCGCTGTAGCTGCCAAGAGAATAAGGGTGGCTATCAGGCCAACTGGGAGGGACGATTCCACCTTCCCACTTGCACTGCTGGAGAGGACGAATTTGACGACCAAGAAGGAAACGACATGGGCAATCCTGACTGCGCCCGAACCCCCAACCGAGCAGGCTGTGGTGCCCCAACCCGTACAGCCTGTGGCGGGGGCTGTGGCGGTGACGGGGGCTGTGCCGGAGGAAGGCGAAGCCGAACATGCGGAGGCAGAGGACGTCCAGTCGGGTCGCCAAAAAAGGTTGGGGGAGAAGCGGGAACCCACGCGGAAGTTTGGGTCGGAGGAGATGGCATCCGAAATCGAGCAGCAGGGCCCGTGGACTTCTAAGGAAGTTTACGGGTCTGAGGGGGAGCCGATCTGTGAGTTCACTATGAAGACTTTCGCGTGGGAGACGGGCGACGGGCCGACACGGTTGGCTCAACTGGTAAAAAATGCAATGGAAGGGTTCGAATTTGTTTCGGGGAATAAGGAGGGGAAGGGAACCGAGGAACGGCCGGATATCAAGAATGGGGTAGTGTTGCTGAATTTGGGACACCACGCCAAGCTGTGGGACGATAAGGAATTGTTGAAGGGTCACAAGGGTGCGTGGGTGGAGAAACGGGACTGGAAGGCGGCGGAGGATTGTGGAGATTTCAAGGGTGTGAAAGACGAATGGTCGCATGTACTAGGCGATTTGACGTCTCGGGGACGGGCCGAGGACGTCAGCCCACCCGTGATCTTCATTGGGTCAAAGGAGCAGGTGGATGGGTTTAAGGTCCTTCTGAAGGTACTTGGGAAGCGGCCAGCGGAGGATTTTTCCAATCCCAACGGCCGTTCGGGCAAGGAAATTGCGGGTGGAGCCCAGAAGCGTCCGCTGGAGAAGTCAGGCGGTGCCACCAAAAAGAAACGGCGGAAGCGCGCTGTCCAGGAGACCCCCGCGGCCGAAGACGTCTCAATGGGGACGCCCTACCCTCATGATGTCGGCGTTCTCCCGGAGGGGGATGATGAGGATGTCGGGTCACAGGGGGGTGATGATGGGGAGGGCGGTGATGAGGGGGCGGGAATGAGGGTGGTGATAAGGGGGGCGGGTCGAAGGACGGAGAGGGGGGGGTTCGAAGGGCGGAGAGGGGGGCGGGTCGAAGGGCGGAGAGGGGGGGGGGCCAAGGACGGAGATGGGGGGGGGGAAGGGCGGAGAGGGGAGGGGGTCGAAGGGCGGAGAGGGGGGCGGGTCGAAGGGCGGAGAGGGGGGCGGGTCGAAGGGCGGAGAGGGGGGCGGGTCGAAGGGCGGAGAGGGGGGCGGGTCGACGGGGGCTGTTGAGGGGGGCGTGTCGACCGGCGCATCGGGTTCAGGGGGGGAGGGGGGGGGAGGGGAGGGAGGCTCGAAGGGGAATTCGGGGGCGTCGGGGGGGGGGATGTTGGGGCGTGGAGGGGATTCATAAGTGTTTGCTCAATTTCATAAATTTTACTCAATTTTTCCACATGTGATTAAATCCTTATATTTGTCAATAAAGCAGGGGTCATCCAGCCTTCAGACCATGAAAATAGACCACCCACAAAAATTGGGCTCATTCTGAGCTCAAATGGTGACATGTGACAGCATACATGTGCAGTTTTTCGTCATTTTCCCCCTTTTCTTACATGAAACAAATATGAATAGTGAACAAATGAACTCATATCAGGCTGGATTCTTGCAGGCAGCATTTATACCATGAAAATAGACCACCCACAAAAATTGGGCTCATTCTGAGCTCAAATGGTGACATGTGACAGCATACATGTGCAGTTTTTCGTCATTTCCCCCCTTTTCTTACATGAAACAAATATGAACAGTGAACAAATGAACTCGTATCAGGCTGGGTTCTTGCAGGCAGCATCTATACCATGAAAATAGACCACCCACAAAAATTGGGCTCATTCTGAGCTCAAATGGTGACATGTGACCGCATACATGTGCAGTTTTTCGTCATTTTCCCCCTTTTCTTACATGCAACAAATATGAATAGTGAACAAATGAACTCATATCAGGCTGGATTCTTGCAGGCAGCATCTAGACCATGAAAATAGACCACCCACAAAAATTGGGCTCATTCTGAGCTCAAATGGTGACATGTGACAGCATACATGTGCAGTTTTTCGTCATTTTCCCCCTTTTCTTACATGAAACAAATATGAACAGTGAACAAATGAACTCATATCAGGCTGGGTTCTTGCAGGCAGCATCTAGACCATGAAAATAGACCTCCCTCAAAAATTGGGCTCATTCTGAGCTCAAATGGTGACATTTGACCGCATACATGTGCAGTTTTTCGTCATTTTCCCCCTTTTCTTACATGAAACAAATATGAATAGTGAACAAATGAACTCATATCAGGCTGGATTCTTGCAGGCAGCATCTAGACCATGAAAATAGACCACCCACAAAAATTGGGCTCATTCTGAGCTCAAATGGTGACATGTGACAGCATACATGTGCAGTTTTTCGTCATTTTCCCCCTTTTCTTACATGAAACAAATATGAACAGTGAACAAATGAACTCATATCAGGCTGGGTTCTTGCAGGCAGCATCTAGACCATGAAAATAGACCACCCACAAAAATTGGGCTCATTCTGAGCTCAAATGGTGACATTTGACCGCATACATGTGCAGTTTTTCGTCATTTTCCCCCTTTTCTTACATGAAACAAATATGAATAGTGGACAAATGAACTCATATCAGGCTGGATTCTTGCAGGCAGCATGTAGACCATGAAAATAGACCACCCACAAAAATTGGGCTCATTCTGAGCTCAAATGGTGACATGTGACAGCATACATGTGCAGTTTTTCGTCATTTTCCCCCTTTTCTTACATGCAACAAATATGAATAGTGGACAAATGAACTCATTTCAGGCTGGATTCTTGCAGGCAGCATTTATACCATGAAAATAGACCACCCACGAAAATTGGGCTCATTCTGAGCTCAAATGGTGACATGTGACAGCATACATGTGCAGTTTTTCGTCATTTTCCCCCTTTTCTTACATGAAACAAATATGAATAGTGAACAAATGAACTCATATCAGGCTGGATTCTTGCAGGCAGCATTTATACCATGAAAATAGACCACCCACGAAAATTGGGCTCATTTTGAGCTCAAATGGTGACATGTGACAGCATACATGTGCAGTTTTTCGTCATTTTCCCCCTTTTCTTACATGAAACAAATATGAATAGTGAACAAATGAACTCATTTCAGGCTGGATTCTTGCAGGCAGCATCTAGACCATGAAAATAGACCACCCACAAAAATTGGGCTCATTCTGAGCTCAAATGGTGACATGTGACAGCATACATTTGCAGTTTTTCGTCATTTTCTCGGTTAACTTACATGAAACAAATATGAATAGTGAACAAATGAACTCATATCAAGTTGGATTCTTGCAGGCAGCATTTAGAAAATGCACATTGCCAGCTTTTACGTCATATCCCATTGAAAAAAAATAGATGAGCCATGAGCCATGAAACCTGTTCACCCAAATATGGTTTTATCCCATTTGATATATGTTCTACCAATTGTAAGGACATGTAATAAACCTATGAACCAAGGTCATAAGACACGGAATGTGTTGATCACAAGGCTGCTAGCCGCAAAGCATGCACCGAGAAGGTAGGGCAGCCATGAAAAATTAAAAGCCACATGCGGCAAGGCTAGTCATCAGAGTCTGAATCAGGAATGATGGGAGGCCGGCGCTTGTGGCGCGGGGTGGCCTTGGCTTGCTTCATTGCCGTGGAACGCTGGGCGACCTGCTTGCGAATGCACTCAGTAATGTCCGCCTTCCCTCGCGCAATGCTCGCAGGTGGAAGATTTGGCAACTGCACACCGGGGCATGCGCAAAGCGCAGCCTGCACCTCATCAAATCCCACTATTTCATCGTCGCCATCGGAGTATAGCAGATGGGCCATGTCGTGCTCCTTACTAAAGGCCGTCACGAGCGATTATTCTAGCTCCGCAAAATTATTGCAATCAGCCAATTTGATCGAATTCACCATCGTCTCGCTCGGGGTTGGCACGCCTCTCCCAATGATGCCTCTCCTGCCTCTTTTGTGGCTCGATCTTCCACCGACTCAGCGCGGCGTATGAAAGTTCCATTCATGCAGAATTCATTCACCGACCCCCAACACTGACCGTACAGCCAGAACATACGAAAAGGTCTTGCATTCTCAATGAAAATGGGCTGTAACGGCATTCCATTGAGAATTCCATTCAGAACTCATTCACCGACCCCCAACACTGACCGTACAGCCTGAATTGGGCTGAACATGCGAAAAGGACTTGCATTCTCAATGAAAATGGGCTGTTGCGGCATTCCATTGAGAATTCCATTGAGAACTCATTCACCGACCCCCAACACTGACCGTACAGCCTGAACTGGGCTGAACATGCGAAAAGGACTTGCATTCTCAATGAAAATGGGCTGTTGCGGCATTCCATTGAGAATTCCATTGAGAACTCATTCAACGACCCCCAACACTGACCGTACAGCCTGAACTGGGCTGAACATGCAAAAAGGTCTTGCATTCTCAATGAAAATGGGCTGTTGCGGCATTCCATTGAGAATTCCATTGAGAACCCATTCACCGACCCCCAACACTGACCGTACAGCCTGAACTGGGCTGAACATGCGAAAAGGACTTGCATTCTCAATGAAAATGGGCTGTTGCGGCATTCCATTGAGAATTCCATTGAGAACCCATGCACCGACCCCCAACACTGACCGTACAACCTGAACTGGGCTGAACATGCGAGAAACGAAGGACCATCCAAAAGTGAAAAAATTCTGATTCAAACAGTCCGCGGTGTTGTCCGAGCCTCGCATGCAAATGGCATTTGAATGAACAAAGCACAGTGACCGTCGTCTTTGCGCGCGCGCGGCTGCAGGTGCGTACAGCCTGCCAAGCACTACCGGTAATTACTTTGTGCGCGCACGAACAAAACCAACGTCGCCGGCGATTGTTTACCAAAACGTGCCTGCATAATATGATATGGCAATGAGTGAAACTGAGAACCAGAGGGCAAAACGCCTGTGTTATGCAAATACTTTAGGTGTTTGCGTGTTAGATCATGAAGATGGGGCAGATAACCAATGTCAGGGGAGATTGACGTGCAGGTGCTTTGTGTACGTCGAAAATATTGTTCATGAACGGATTTTGGCAACGGTGAAGAAATTCTGGAAGCTACGTAGATGGCATGATAGGTCAGTATGCTGTTCGGTTTTACAATTTCTTTTTCCGCCCAGTAGCTGCGGATATCGCGAGTATGGGTTATGGTACGCTTCTGGGCTAATGGGCGACCCGGGCAACAGAGGGACCTGGGCAGTTAGATGGGTCAAAGAGTCTCCATTTTTTCGTCGTGATATCGCAGTCACGCCTGGCGAAAACCACGGCGAGCGCGAGCCATATTTTACTTTTGCCGCAAGGCTGGGTGCTTCCCGGGCGTCACCGTCCTTTAATATATATTTCTTGAGCTGTTCCGCGCAGCTGGCGGCCTGGGCGCACGTCAAGAACAAGGTTCCGGATGTCATCCGCAACCGCGTCGTTCTAAATAAGCGTGTCAAGAGTATCGTAGCTTATAACTCCCGCAGACTTTATGATTCCGGTTCTTTTCGATGCCCAACGTCGTGGTTGTGATTACGCCTATGTCCGGGGAACTTAAAGGAAGTTTGCTGGGTAATGCTTTCTTTTCCCGTGTTGTCACTGAAAAGGTAAACGGCCTTGTGTCGTCAAAACAGCAGCAAGCAGAAGTCACTGTGCTTAGAATTGCAATGTGGTAGTTTGATTTAAAACATATACTGCCTTGTTGCTGAAAACTTTTTCAAGGCCTGCTGGGATGTTGCCCATATGTTTCCAACGCTTTAACTCATGTCCAAGTGAGCTAGACTGGCTTGGAAACTTGAGCTTGTCATGCTTACATTGTGCTTGTATTGCTATTTGTGCCTCTTTGCAGTATCTGCTTTATATATAATTGAAGGCTTCAGCATCATTGTCGAGCACCGTGGTGGCAGCCAAGCCTCCAATAACGATCATGGACCTAACCTTGCCAAGTATTTGCTTCTTATTATTTCATTCTTTGGACTGAGCTAGCTTTGAGCTAGCTTTACACCTGCTATTTGGCCTGCACCATGGTCCCTGGCTGCCAGTTACATTTTGTGCCCCCCCCGGCAGGCTGCAGGGTCTAGGATAGCGAGGGTGTAACGTAGTAGACATGTTGTGGGCACCCTGGGTGCATTTTCAGGACCAGCCTTTACTTTACCTGGCCCTGCCTTCTTTCTGGGCATATTGTTGACTTGAGTGCTTGTTGGTCACTCGCGTAGCGACCCCCCTGCATTCATAAATCGTAAACCATTATACAATGAGCATATTTCATGGATGTTAAGCTTGCAAGAATCCAGCTTGATATGAGTTCATTTGGTCATGATTCCTATTTGTTTCATGTAAGAAACCGGTGCAAATGGCGTAAAACTGCATATTCATACTGTCACATGTCACCATTTGAGCTCATAATGAGCCCAATTTTTGTAGGTGGTGTAGTATTATGGTTTAAATGTAGCTTGCAAGAATCCAGCTGGATATGAGTTCATTGGTTCATGATTCCTATTTGTTTCATGTAAGAAACCGGTGCAAATGACAAAAGGTTGCATATTTATACTGTCACATGTCACCATTTGAGCTCATAATGAGCCCAATTTTTGTAGGTGGTCTAGTATTATTCTGATCAGGTCTAGTATTATGTCTGATCTGGTCTAGTATTATGGTTTAAATGTAGCTTGCAAGAATCCAGCTCGATATGAGCTCATTTGGTCATGATTCCTATTTATTTCGTGTAAGAAAACGATGAAAATGGCGTAAAACTGCATATTTATACTGTCACATGTCACCATTTGAGCTCATAATGAGCCCAATTTTTGTAGGTGGTGTAGTATTATGGTTTAAATGTTGCTTGCAAGAATCCTGGCAGCTCGATATGAGTTCATTTGGTCATGATTCCTATTAGTTTCATGTAAGAAACCGGTGCAAATGACGAAAAGCTGCATATTTACACTGTCACATGTCACCATTTGAGCTCAGAATGAGCCCAATTTTTGTGGGTGGTCTATTTTCATGGTCTAGATGCTGCTTGCAAGAATCCAGCCTGAAATGAGTTCATTTGTTCACTATTCATATTTGTTTCATGTCAGAAAAGGGGGAAAATGACGAAAAACTGCACATGTATGCTGTCACATGTCACCATTTGAGCTCAGAATGAGCCCAATTTTTGTGGGTGGTCTATTTTCATGGTCTAGATGCTGCCTGCAAGAATCCAGCCTGAAATGAGTTCATTTGTCCACTATTCATATTTGTTTCATGTAAGAAAAGGGGGAAAATGACGAAAAAATGCACATGTATGCTGTCACATGTCACCATTTGAGCTCTTTGAACACTGGCAGCCAAGCTAGACGGCACGGTAACCCGGATGCTCCGACAGGTCCTGAATGTCGGGTTTTCTCAGCGTAGGTCCTTAGAGTCTTTGTATCACGGTATGCCGCGTATTTCGGACGAGATTAGACAGCGTAGGATAGCATTTGTAGGACATCTTGCTCGCACCAGCCAGGTCGACACCGCCCTTGGTCTGGCCGGTCCCCAGCGGCTCGGCCAACCGGGGCGGCACATTTTGACCTGGCCTGGCCCCAAGAACATTCCTAAAAAGGTAGGGAAACATGCCATGACCTATACCCAGATGTTGCTGGACGACCTAGTGGTCCCAGCCCAGTTTGAGTACCGCATCCACTCTCTCTCCCGTCTTTGGACTGCCATGCAGGACAAGGAGCGGTGGAAGAAGATTGTCAAGGCACACACGCCCGACCCTGTGGGCAAGCCACCTCCCCCCAAGCGGAGGAGGCGTTTTGATGAGTAGTGTAGTTAGGCTTTTCTAGATAGAGTTAGGATAGTTCGATCACGCGGCTTCCTCCACCCCATCCATCATGAAATATGTGCTACATGACCTCCCCACGGAGGCATGTTATAATTTAATTTAATTTTTTAATTTGAGCTCAGAATGAGCCCAATTTTTGTGGGTGGTCTATTTTCATGGTCTACATGCTGCCTGCAAGAATCCAGCCTGAAATGAGTTCATTTGTCCACTATTCATATTTGTTTCATGTAAGAAAAGGGGGAAAATGACGAAAAACTGCACATGTATGCTGTCACATGTCACCATTTGAGCTCAGAATGAGCCCAATTTTTGTGGGTGGTCTATTTGCATGGTCTACATGCTGCCTGCAAGAATCCAGCCTGAAATGAGTTCATTTGTCCACTATTCATATTTGTTTCATGTAAGAAAAGGGGGAAAATGACGAAAAACTGCACATGTATGCTGTCACATGTCACCATTTGAGCTCAGAATGAGCCCAATTTTTGTGGGTGGTCTATTTTCATGGTCTAGATGCTGCCTGCAAGAATCCAGCCTGATATGAGTTCATTTGTTCACTATTCATATTTGTTTCATGTAAGAAAAGGGGGAAAATGACGAAAAACTGCACATGTATGCTGTCACATGTCACCATTTGAGCTCAGAATGAGCCCAATTTTCGTGGGTGGTCTATTTTCATGGTGTACATGCTGCCTGCAACAGTCCAGCTTTAGGTACCCTCAGATCTGAAAGATTTTTTTTTTACTCATTTGAAGACTTGTGAAATTGAGCAAACACCTATGAATCCCCTCGTGCCGTCGACTACTGCAAAAAGCTCCTTTCGCCTGGCGGGCACGTTCGATCAAGAGCAACGGCTAGTCATCTGTCAAAGGGTAAGTTAATCTGAGTGAATATGGTCAGTTAAATTATGATGTTTGCATATTCTCAAGTTTGATTTGCGAATGTAATGATAACTAATTGCGCCGCTCGTCATTGCTTGTCCCACCCACAGGTGACGAGTCTGAAGAGGAGCCGCCAAAGGATGACGCGCATGGCGGCCCACCCAAAGGGTTTGAGGAAGATTCGGAAGAATCGGAAGAATCGGAACCTGAGGAGGAAGCGCCACCTGAGGAGGAAGCGCCACATGCACGTGTCACAGTTACCGCAACCCAGCCCAAGCCACTAGACAAGAAAGTGCCACCACCAAGTTGGCAGCCTTGGATGGAGAATCTGGAAGGTGGGGGGGGGGGAAACGGGCCGTGCCCCGCTCGCCTGTTGGATGTCCGGTTTCGGTATTGTGCAAGCACGGTGGTGAATTTTGCCAGTATCGGAAGAACAAAAACAAAAACCATGATACGTTGTGGAAGCCCACGTGGGCTGCTGATTCGGTGGATAAACTCAATTCAGACCCAATGAAGCTGGTGCCTGATTTCCACGTCGACACGTTCCTGGTGCATGGAGTCGTTCGAAAGGTGGATACTAAAACGGGCGTGTGGTACATTAAATTTTGGGCAGAAGGGTGTGACGAAAAGGGAATCTGGATTAATAGGAAGCAGGGGACGATGCCCAACAGAATTTTCCCGGTACAACAAGACGAGATGCGGAACTGTTTCAAGCCACCTGAGGGAACGTATTTGGAGTGGTGGATGGACAAGGGGTACTTCCCGGCGACCAGATCTTCCCCAGCGACCAGATCTTCCCCACGACTCCAAGATAAGGGGGGAGACCAAGCCGCAGGGCAGGGCAAACGAAAACCTAAAGGGAAGGCTGGCGCAGATGAGCGGGAGGGGGTGTAAAGAAGCCCAGCGGACGGGCACCTGTAAAGAAACGCCTGTTAGTAGATAGTTAGATAGCTTACTTGATCTGAACTCGTGTACATTTGTAAAGATCGATCTGTACATCTGTCTCCA
>RPFO01000065.1:2998850-3091350 GCA_009746045.1 Mesostigma viride
GGACTTGGGTCAAATTCGCCGATGCGACCTCTGGTGATCATGGCCGCAACTAGCCGACTGCAATCCTCGTGAAGAACGTCGCGGCTTGCGATTTCATTTCATAGGCACTATCATCATGGCTAGGGCCGTGATTCTAGCCGTTATTTATTTAGGACTCATGTTAACGGCATGCAGGGCCTTGTCATATGTGAACATTACAAGCGATGAATGGGTACGTTTTCCCCTTTTGTTATACTTTGATAATTTACGTTCTAGGTATTGTTCTACGTTCTAGGTGTTGTCTAGATATTGTTTACAACTTGGAAAACGCTGCCATAAATCTGCTTATCACGCTCTTGGTTAAAAAAAAAAAATCAATTGAGCAAGATATCTGCAGCTTCGGTTGGCGCTCCTCATGCGTGCAGGATATTGACAGCGGCGCCAAGCCGGACACGATTATGACGCTCTGTATGCGCATAACGCCAGCCATGGCTGCCAAGTGCGTGTTGGAAAACAGCCCACACGCTACTCTTCATTGCAACGTGGCTACGATTGAAGTTTATGTTGAAGGGGGTACCATCCTGGCGGCGTATCAGGTGAGCGTTTGTCAGCTAGCCATATGATGTGTAGCCTGGCCTGCCGAAAAATTCACCGTAGGGCCTGGGTTTGAGGACTAGGATTTCTTTTATTTCATGGACTGTCATACGTACACACTTGTAAAGCATTACAAATGACGCTTGGCAGGGCACGCTCGGTAAAATAAATTGTCATTCCGACATCATGTTAGCGACAGCCCTGCCCAGCGTAATTTGTAAGGCTTTACAACTTGTACTGTACCCTGCTGAGGCCCTTGGACAGTTTTGATGAGCGGAAAGCTCAAGGCCATGGTTTAAAACAGAAAAGGGACCTCGAGCGCAATGCAGGCTTCGTGTATGTGCAGGCTTCGTGTAGTGAATGTATAGAATACTGAACACAAGAGTGGAAGGTAAGGTGCAGTCATGCGTGCGTGCATGAAGGTACAATATCCCTGGGTCCTTGCCCCTTGGCCCTTAACTCGGTATTTGTTGTCTGGTAGAGTATGCCATGTGATCTTTACCGGGTAAACTCAGCATGGCTTCTTCAATGCCTAGCGGGGCTATACAACTGAAAGTGGTAAAATTGTTTATGTGCTTGCTGTACGGGGTCTTTGCCACCTGCATTGTGGTGACTGCGCGTCCTTATTGGTTTGTTTGTTGACTCACACCTTGTGTTATTATATTTCCGCCTAAATAAGACGTACAAAAGACGAGAGCAATAGCTCTGACAAGCCATCAAAACTTTTTCTATCATTTTCCCCCCCTGAAATTCCCGTCCAGCCCATGCAATACGACATTACTCCAATACTCTGCATTATAGGTTTACTGATTTCTTTTACTATTACAACCCACAAATTGCTTAACTTTCTGGTTCTAAATTTTTCTTCTATTGTTTGTCTCCCCCCCTCCCGCCCCTCCCCTCTGCTCCCCCCCGGCATCCTCCCTGTAATGAACCATAAAAAAGGTCGTCGGAACCGGCCAATGGGGTGGAGAGACGTTTGAAGCTTCAGGGGCATCACAGGTGCTCGCTCAGTTATGGGAGATTACTCGGGACACTGCCTTGCATTATGGCGCATGGGTTGGGCCCAAAGGGGCTCTGGTGCTACATGACAGAAGCCTTAAGGCGATGGTGATGGGCGGCATCCTGGCCCACTCAACAGTGC
Organism: Mesostigma viride; assembly: GCA_009746045.1. NCBI lineage: Eukaryota > Viridiplantae > Streptophyta > Mesostigmatophyceae > Mesostigmatales > Mesostigmataceae > Mesostigma > Mesostigma viride. The sequence goes on from RPFO01000065.1 coordinate 3,000,568, forward strand.
CATTCACGAGCAGTGTGCTTGAGGGCATGGCAAGACACGGCACGACTTATCACAGCGGGAAAGAAGGTTTTAAGGACATGAACGGAGCTGAGTTGTGTCCTCCTGGCCTTGGCGGTGAGGTGAGTGATACAGGGCTGAAATGGGGACGTCGTTTGTAAGAACATTACGCCATCACTGATGTTTCTTTAACCAGGCGGGACGGTTGTTGGCCTGACAAAAGTGAGTGAATACAGTCTAGGGTTTAGAGCAGTAGTGCATAGGGTAAATTAAAGTCCGTGTTATTTTTCCACCCACTAGACCTGTGTGGCATCACTACCACATCCAAGTTCTTCATTCATGCGGTCTCCTGAAAAGGTTACCAAATATTTGCACCCTTGCTTGCATGCGAGCTTTGGTTGTTCTTAATAACAGGAGTGTGCATGGCAATAGATAAGTATCATTGGGTTGGGTAGACCAGCCGGGCCCCCCAATCCGCCAACACCATACTGGCTTCCACACACATGGTTGTTTGTTGGTAGTGCATTTGTTATGATTGTTTTTAGCTTGCAAGTTTTAAGGTGAGTATTTTTTGCTAGAGAAAAAGGATTTAAATGATGTTATGTTTCTTTTCTTTTTTTTTTTTTGCTACTTGTTCTGGTGCAGGCAAAATTGATTTGTTGCTTTGGGGACAAGTTTATCAACCGGTCATATGCACGTTCTTATTGGCGTGCTATGTTCAAGTCCAACCTCGGCAAATGGTGGTTACGTCGTGGTGCCGCTTTCATCAAGGCACAACGAAAAAACGTGTCAAGCCCGCCCTTGCTGCAGGGTGGAAGCAGTTCATGTGGTGGCCATGGCAACGACAGGCGCGGCTCAGATGACCACATCTATAGGGTTCCTGGATACGCTGGCTTACTTCATGGCTTGGTCGCACGGATTATCGGTTTTGGTTGCTTTGTCAGCGGCAGCAGCAGCAGCAGCAGCAGCAGCAACAACAACAACAACAACAACAACAACAACAACAACAACAACAACAACAACAACAACAACAACAACAACAACAACAACAACAACAACAACAACAACAACAACAACAACAACAACAACAACAACAACAACAACAACAACAGCAACAGCAACAGCAACAGCAACAGCAACAGCAACAGCAACAGCAACAGCAACAGCAACAGCAACAGCAACAGCAACAGCAACAGCAACAGCAACAGCAACAGCAACAGCAACAGCAACAGCAACAGCAACAGCAACAGCAACAGCAACAGCAACAGCAACAGCAACAGCAACAGCAACAGCAACAGCAACAGCAACAGCAACAGCAACAGCAACAGCAACAGCAACAGCAACAGCAACAGCAACAGCAACAGCAACAGCAACAGCAACAGCAACAACAACAACAACAACAACAACAACAACAACAACAACAACAACAACAACAACAACAACAACAACAACAACAACAACAACAACAACAACAACAGCCGCCACCACGATGACGTTGACGAGGAGGAGGAGCAGCAGCAGGAGGAGGGGGACGAGGAGGAGGACAAGGTCCAAGCTAGGAACAAGGACCACGACAATGATGATGGCGATGGCAAAGTCGAAGGACAAGATGGCATGGTCGACGACGTGGTGGATGATGCGGCAACGAAGGAGCGCATATATGCCACCAGGGGCAGGGACAATTGCAAAGGAGGTGAAGAGCAAGCTGCTGTGCTGGTTGATGCGCCGCTGACTCAGGTATGCCGTATTTATCCGCTCGTTGTACTAGGGTGTATTGCACTTGTGGCCACAAATTTGCACCTTTTCATGTGGCACCGTTCCTCTGCGGACTTGCGTTTAACCAGTTGGGCTACAATATAGTTAAGTACATTTGTTTTGGCCCCCCTCCGAGGTTACCTTTTTTTTTTTTTTTTCCTGGTCCCCCTTTGAGGACAAAGTGTTGCGCTTAATTCATGATCTTGTATGTGTATGGATCTATGTGTCTTCTTCGGTGCACGCGGGGGCCGGGCAGTGCGAGATCGATGACCACCAGCAAGCCACTCCGACTCCAGCTCCAAGTGCGAATCATGGGCATCCATCTTCCTCTTCGCCGCCATCCCCACAAGCTCGACCAGTGGTCGTGAAATGCATGGGTCGAACGAACAAACGATGGTGCACCAAGCGGGGTCTAACTCAAGTAGACAACTCGGCGCCATCAAGACTTGTGCTGGAAAGCATACAAGGGAAGTACTACTGCCCAGATTGTGCCAAGACACGGCGCCACGGCTTCAAGGCGAAAGGGAAAACCAGGTAATGAAAGGCAGTGATGGCTCGGTTTTTTATGGATTTGACCAAGCAAATTTTTTTCGCATTACTATGAGCCTAACTCCTGAACCTCGTGCTAGTGTAAAGGTGTTACGCGACTCGATCATTCTGTCTGCGGCACTGCGAGCTCTCTTATGCGGATCAAACCTGCGTCATTTGCCTGCGCCGCGCCATCCCTGCTCAACAGCGGCGGCTTTGCGAGCTGCCCCGGTCCCAACAGCGGGGTTGGCGTCGTGCCCGCGCCTGGGCTCAGCCCCCCCCAACGGCCGCCTTACTGACTGACCCGTGCGCAAGGTAATTGCTTGTTAGAAGAGACAGCCCCCTTGGGCCACGCGGCATGCCAACCTGACATCATTATGTTCATCGTGTGATGATGCGTGGCGTTAGGTATGGAGTAAGGCACTTGGCTTTCGGACTAAGGCACCCATGTGGACCAAACCTGCGTCGTTTGCGTGCCTTTGCCTGCAGCGCACTGTCCCCGCTCAGCAGCGAGCCTGGCACATCCGTGCCCGGCGCTGACAATCGCATCCCTGGCAGCCGCACCACCGGCAGCGGCTTTGCGAGCTGCCCCGGTCCCAACAGCGGGGCTGGCGTCGCGCCCGCGCCTGGGCTCAGCCCCCCCCAACGGCCGCCTTACCGACTGTCCCGTGCGCAAGGTAATTGCTTGTTAGAAGAGACAGCCCCCTTGGGCCACGCGGCATGCCAACCTGACATCATTATGTTCATCGTGTGATGATGCGTGGCGTTAGGTATGGAGTAAAGCACTTGGCTTTCGGACTAAGGCACCCATGTGGACCAAACCTGCGTCGTTTGCGTGCCTTTGCCTGCAGCGCACTGTCCCCGCTCAGCAGCGAGCCTGGCACATCCGTGCCCGGCGCTGACAATCGCATCCCTGGCAGCCGCACCAGCGGCAGCGGCTTTGCGAGCTGCCCCGGTCCCAACAGCGGGGCTGGCGTCGCGCCCGCGCCGGGGCTCAGCCCCCCCCAACGGCCGCCTTACTGACTGCCCCGTGCGCAAGGTAATTGCTTGTTAGAAGAATGCGCGCATCATGTGTTGATGCGCCTCTCGATTACATGACCCCATGAAATTAGTTTGGTGTATAAATATACATATAATTTAATGTTGTATGCATCAAATAAGGGGTTAGTTAGCCTCTCACCGTCTCAAGTAACCCAGTGGGTGAACGGTTAATGGGTCGGCTACGGTTATTGGGTTGTTTTATAGGGTCCCGAGGTTAAGGTTGATAAACGTTGCTCGAACTCATTCCATGTTGTTTGCTGTCTCACTTAGTCTTGTTCACACACTACACTTGCTATTGTGTCTCATTGCACAGGGACGCTCCACGGGACATAGGAGGGGATTGCGATCTTGCCAAGAATATGCCGACGGGGCCTTGGGAATCCTGGGTCGCCGCTCGTGCCGCAATTCAATCATGGGCTGATCATGGTGAGCATGGAGCCTTCGCGTTATGCGCCCGCTACGTGGCTCAGAGCAGAACAGAGCGCCGGGAATTCTGGTGCGATGGTTGCGGTGTAGCTAATCATCAAGGCAAAAAACAGACAACATCCAAGAAGACGAATTGTGAGTGGCGAGTTGTGATTGCAAAGCGGAAGGATGGGATGTTTTATGTCACAAAATACCCATTGCCCGTGACAAGCCTAAAGCCAGGGCACCTTCCCACTGGCCACAATCATGAGCTAAGACGTCCCGGGACCATTGCTGCTCTCTTGGACCCCATGCTTCGAAAGCTGCCTGATGAGGTGAAGGCAAGGATATTGTTGTGCAGGAAGAGCGGGGTCGACCTGCCAACAATCCTGACAATGATCGATAAGGAATTTGGGGAAAACCGCACGTGGATTGATAGCGATGTCAGGAATTTCCTGCGGCGGTCTCCTGAAGATAACTTGTCGTCTGCGTCGAAGTTGGTCTCCTGGTGCTATGCCCAGCAAGATGCCGATCCTCGTTTCTACTGGAAGCATGCTGTTGATGGCAACAACCGGCTCAACCTTCTTTTCTACGCGACGGGGGACATGAGGGAGCGTTATGCCATGGCTTGTGATTCCCAGGCGGTTTCTGTTGACGCGACCCACGGCACGAATAATCATGGCATGAAGCTAATCTTCTTCACGGGTGTGTCTCCTTACGGGAAAAATGACATTTATGGAGTTGCCCTAACAGTGTCGGAGCACGAGCAGGCATTTGGCTGGATATGGGACCAGTTCGCTGAGTGCATGCATGGGCACTTGCCGAAGGTTGCCATCACCGACGAAGACCAGGCCATGGCATTGGCGATTACAAAGCGAGGAATCACTCATCATCTTTGTATATTCCACCTCTTCATCATGAATGTGACAAAGAACATGAGGCGTTGCTTCGGTGACGAAGCTGCGTGGGAGAAGTTTTACCTGGCATTGTGGCGGCTACGCAACCAAACCGATCTTCGCAGCCGTGAGCACTTTGACAGAGATTTTTTGCAGGTCCTTCTTCTCCTTCCCCAGAAGTATTGGGGCCCCAAATGCCGCACGTTGGCCCATTGGTCCAACCTGCCCTACCTCCAGGCTGGTCATGTCCCTCGTCATCCTCGCATGTTGAATGCGCACGTTGAAAAGGATGACATGTTGCGCCTCGGACGTTTGACAGCCAGCCTGCTTGCCGCCGTCTTGGGTATGTTTGAAAGCGATGTCGCTGGCCACTTTGGTTTCAAATGCGGACACGCTCGTGTGATAGAAGCATTGCGGCACCTGCGCCGCGAGTCTGCTAGCTGTACAGAAGATCTGATTACTCGTGTGCGTTTGTGCTACGGCATCATGCACGAGTCAACTGCCAAGTCAGATTTTCTGGACAGCTTCCCGGATGCTACCATGACATCATGCCCCACGGCGGTCTCACAAGACGACAGTCGGTTTGCAGCGACGACGGATGGCTTGGTGCAGGGTTGGGTTTCATTGGCTGACAAGACATGCACGTACGATGATGGCGTCCTACTTGAAGTCAAGACCCACCCTACGTTCATGGAGGGGCCGACCTTGCGTGCTGGGGAGGAACGGTACGTATGTTTCAATCCAATTTACCACCGCAACACTGTAAAGAGCCGGTATGGACACCCACAGCTCTGCACACATCTTGATTATCCAAGCAATTAGTGTACAAGTGTTTCGCCTCCGTGGCTTACCATTATGCATCATCAGCACAACAAGTTTTAACAGTGATTGCAAACCACGGTTTTTTATGTGTCATGCAAGGTCTACCAAAAGGCGGTGTCACCATTGCATTTTTAGGCCCAAATGCATGTGTCACCCGAAATGCATCTAAACCTTAAACCTTCCTCAACCTTTTCATGAAACAATCAAAGGTTCATTACAATATCTGATTTTCTCGCCAACTAGTTTTGCCTGTTGGCTTAGCCCCCCCAACATGGCCCGGGTAGCACGTGTTCGCCGCCCTCATCAGGGGGAATAGTATCACATTTGGTCAATAGGCCATACCAAGTCATGCTTGTTGCCCCAACCAACTAGAGCATATTCTCAATGCCCATTCCCGCCATCCAAGCTATGCCTCCTGTTTACCGCCGCAACACCGGTTGCCAGCAGCCCATTACTCACTTCACCCGCCGCTTGCTACACAAGGCCTTGCCGCCTTGCCCAACATGCTGCCTGCTTCGCCTCGTTCGGCCGAATTTCGCAAGTAACCTTGCAGTTCCAAGTACCTCAGGTTTGCTTGACATTCCCCCTCCCTCACCCCCTCCCACCCCCCCTCCCTCCCTTTTAGAAGCTACATACACCGCTACGTTCAAGAAGTATAAGTATTTATCTATATATTATACAAAGTTGACAAGATATTTATCACACACTTAGTTTCAGTTGGCTAACTCGCTTTCTATGTCGTGTGCCCAAGGGGCTTTTTGTTGTGCATCGATGAATTACGCCAGACATAGGTGTAACTTTTCTGTACATGTTCTTGTTGTCGCTCTGTTGACTTGTTGTCGCTTCACAGGCAATGCACTATTGTGTGGAAGGACGCGCATCCCCTGGAGAAGATGCGACTGTACCATTTTGCCCAGCTTCAGTGGCAAATGAAGGTGAAGAATATGCGTTGTGGCCTTCTCCTCAGCTGGACGATGGAGAACGGCATGCGTGTGTTCGAGGTGCGTCGAAGCGATGAGTGGTTGTCGCTAGCGACTGATATTGCGAACATCTTCTGGGACGAGTACGTAACCTACAAACAAAGCCCGGTGGAGAACTTTCAGAATCGTTTTCCTGGGTATACTTCCTTCATAGATCTTACACAACAACTTTGCGAGGTGGTAAACAGCGTCTTTGTACCCAGCTGCAGAGCCAAGATTGCTGAGGATGCGCGATTTGTGGCTGCTGGTAGTGATGGCTACAACCAGGTGTTTGACTTGTTGTATCCACCCGCCAAATGTGAGCGGTCTCACATGGACAAGCTGTATGACACCGCGCGTAAATGGGCCCGCCGCTTTACTTGGGGTGACTCAACATTTGGGATGAGCTCTTCCCAAAGGTCCGAGGTCACGCACAACGCGATAAAAAACCGTGTGGACAAAACCACGCAGTTGGAGGAGCTCCCTGTTGTGCTGGCTGATTTGTGGCAACGGCGTGCGGAGTCACATGAGATCGAGCTTTACCGTCGATCTAAGCACCACCTGAACCGCATCAGTCCCATAGCCCACCCGGTTTTGGTTGATGCTGAGACAAAGTTAGCCAAATATGCTTTTGACAAGCTGAAAATCCAGTTAGCAATGGCGTTTCATTACATAGTTGGTCCCGTGTATGATGGCAACCTGGTGGAGGTAAAGTTATCTCCAGAGAGCTCTGGGAGCCAGGCTCGCCGAGAACAACTGAAGGAGGATGAGCCTACGGTAGTGTCAAGGATTGTTACTCTTGGCAGCGACAAGCACCCCATTGCTTGCAGTTGTCAATATGTTGTCCACATGGGCCTCCCTTGCAGGCACGTGCTTGCTGTGGAGCTAATTGCTGTGTGGCTTCAAGCAAAGGCTCTGCCGTTGCAGTGTGTCCACCAGAAGTGGTTGTTGCCTTTAGATCAGGCAAATATGCGCAATGAGTCTTTCAAAGCGATGACAAGGCCGCAGCATCCTACACCCCACTTGGTTGTTGACCCAACCACCCCCTCCAACGTGGAGGTGACACCAAACTATGCCAACTTGATAGCCCTTAGCCGCCGCCTTGTTCAATTGGCGGTCGAGTCCCGTAAGGAAGTGGAAATCATGCAGCATATAGAGCGTGGAATTGAGATGTGTGTTTCCGACAACCCCGGTCTTCCAGCCACAACCCCGGGCCCTGCACAACCGATGATAGCTCAGCACCCACTCCCAGTCAATGCGCAAGCAACATCTGCGCCAACCCAACAGCCCTTGTTATGTGGCAACCCACCAATCGCAAAGCCGCGGGGAAGGCCTAAGGTCCACGGGGCTCAGTCTAGGAGGCACCGCAGTGCTTGCGAGCCGGATAGAGCAGCTAGTCGCAAAGGCAAGCAGCCTCGTAGTGCAACTGCACAGTGTGAAGAGGGGCCTATTTCCAAAAAGCCATTCTTCCGTGGCTCCCACCCTACCTCCTAGTTCATCCCCTTCAATTAGTCCATCCCAGCCTTGTCCATTGTACCACTCGGTCACGAGATAGCTGCCCTTGGGTGGTGCCATGTCCGGCGGATGAGTTAAAATGTTGTTATTGTATTAAAGCATGGATAAAATAATTGCATTTTCATTTTAGCAACATCAAAGAGACAACATAACATGTTCATAATTCAATTGTGATTGATTTGGGTTTGATAAACAGTGCTCTCAACGTTTTCCAATTCATCTACACCTTAGTCATGAATTTCAATACAAAATGCTGGTGGGATGGTGATGCATGGAGCATGAATTAATGGATTAAAATATTTACTCATATAATTTTAACACCTAAAAAGTGATTTCAGTCGTCACATGCAATGTTGGGCTACCACCTCTTTTGTTTTGGAATTTTGGCACAGTATCGAGAAAGAGGTAATTCCAAAGTTTGCCAATGACTGCATGGTCTCGGAGCTAAACCAAGAGTTGTGTGTACGACCCTCATTTGTCGTGGCATGATCCACGTAGGGTCTGAGTACAAGGCTAACCAGGACAGTCATAATGCGTACACTCTATGCTCCTAGTACTTGTTGATATTGACATATTCTCCAGATTTCTGGCCTGCGCCGGTAGTCGCTTTGATATTGCATTCATTATGCTCACGTGATGCATGTCACGATAATATTATACTGTCTAACGTATTAGTTGCATTGAATTGAAGCGTTACTCCGTTGGGAGATCACGTAACACATGTCCGGTAGTCTGTAATATTAAGGCAGATGGTGCGCAAGGATAGATGGCAAGTAGTGATGAAGGAGACCACCCCCAAGTCTGTGGGGGCTCCGCGTGTGACCAAGTATGGCATTCATAGCGATTCGGGCCGCGGTGCCCACACCCCTGTAACTAGGACCTAGATAGCTTATACCATCCATTCCATCCCATGTTCCCCTCCCACTGAGGACTTATGCTCACGTGACGCAGTCACGTGTCTATTAATTAATTAATTAATGTCCGGTAGGGGCACCTCGGGTAACCCGCTACGGTCGGCACAGTGCCACCGGCCGCGGGGCCCACAATCCTGCTACCCGTGCTTAGATAGTTTCTTTCGCATGTCATCCATTCCCTTCATGAGGATACTGCTCACGCAGTCACGTGGTATTAATTAATTAATTAAATGTCCGTGAGAGGGGGTACATGGTCTATAAGCGTGCTAAGCAACAACCTGCAAATGATGTAAACTTAATAATGCTCACGTGATGTTTGTTAATTATAATATTGATAATTGTCTCTTGTTCACGTGGTGCAGTCACGTTCTTATCGCACGCAATTGATAGCACTGTTACGAGTTAACCCACCTCTATGTGAGAACCTGTACGTCTCCACCGTTGGCACTCGAATGGTACCTATCACCACTAAAGATGATTTAGAGGAATCGTTCGCGACAGCTAGATTGCAATGAAGCTTGATACATGTTCAGCTGCAATAAAACACATTTCCCAATTAACACAAGCAACAGCTATTGTGTGGGTCGACAACAACCAACTAACTATGAGCCCAACTCGAACGTATCGACGTTGGCTAGACTGCCATTATTGTTCTCACGACAGACCATACATTGAGGTGCTCACAGAACGCTGGCACCAAGGGCAGAGGACATACAGGTAAAAACCATGACATGAGTAGGAACGGGCATGGCATGACTAGGAACGTGTACAGCATGACTAGGAACGGGTATGGCATGACTAGGAAGTAGGAACAGGTATGGCATGACTAGGAAAGAGCATGGCATGACTAGGAACGGGCATGGCATGACTAGGAACGGGTGTGGCATGACTAGGAACGTGTACAACATGACTAGGAACGGGTATGGCATGACTAGGAATGAGTATGTCATGACTCGGAACGGGTATGGCATGACTCGGAACGACCATGGCATGACTAGGAACGGGTACAGCATGACTAGGAACGGGTATGGCATGACTAGGAATGAGTATGTCATGACTCGGAACGGGTATGGCATGACTCGGAACGACCATGGCATGACTAGGAACGGGTATGGCATGACTAGGAACGGGTGTGGCATGACTAGGAGCGTGTACAGCATGACTAGGAACGGGTATGGCATGACTAGGAACGGGTATGGCATGACTAGGAACGGGTATGGCATGACTAGGAACGGGCATGGCATGACTAGGAACGGGTGTGGCATGACTAGGAACGGGCATGGCATGACTAGGAACGGCCATGGCATGACTAGGAACGGGCATGGCATGACTAGGAACGGGTATGGCATGACTAGGAACGGGTATGGCATGACTAGGAACGGGTATGGCATGACTAGGAACGGGCATGGCATGACTAGTAACGAGTATGGCATGACTAGGAACGGGCATGGCATGACTAGGAACGGGTATGGCATGACTCGGAACGACCATGGCATGACTAGGAACGGCCATGGCATGACTAGGAACGGGTATGGCATGACGTGGCCCACGCGCATGTGCGCCCATAATGGCCCCCATGGATGATGCTTTCAGTATTTAGCCGCGCCCAGCCTACAATGGGACCTCCCATGGATGATGCATTAAGAATTTAGCCATGCGATGCCTATGCAGGGAGTTACTCTCTGCTGAGATGCCATGTGTACACCAGCTATAGCCTAGCCACATACCCTCCACCCCATATGTCATGCAGGCCTTCTAGGCCCTCTCCTCAAGCCCCCCCTGGGTGCCTGTGCTTGTTAAGGAGGCATGAACCATCATGGCGGTGCAGGTGCACCTTGTGCACCCAGAGCAGGTGACAGTTGTACATCCTCCACCTGCAGGTTGTAGCCCTGATTGTATTACAAACCCATAGATGCCCTTTTCTCAGGGCTATGTGTTACATATGCTCCCAACGGAGCTATCATTTTAATTAATTAATTAATTAATGGCATGACTAGGAACGGGAGTGACATGACTAGGAACGACCATGGCATGACTCGGAACGACCATGGCATGACTAGGAAGGAGCATGGCATGACTAGGAACGGGTATGGCGGCCAAGCACGTGGGCGGGTTCGTGCTATTCGTACCGTTGATGCTGAAGAGTCACAGGTATCGTTGGAACGGAACGGTCCAGGGGTCGCAGGCGGTTCTTCCCGGGACTGATCTTCCAGCGCTGCAAGAAAATCACGAACATGTCCCTGGTTGGGTAAAGAAAGCAGGCAAACCCCGACCGGCCGACCGCGTCCCCACCGTGCATGTACCTTGGTAAGACGTACGTAAGGTTCTGTGGGCTGAACTGACCGCGCTTCAAGAATATGACGATTTGAAGCCACTATGAAGGTATATGCAAACCATGTCGGCGTCATCCGCTCGACCCCTCTTACTCAGATATAGTTGGATATGCAGCATAAAAAGCAACGGGGAGAAATTGTCAATGACTATGATCCCCCAACTGTGGGTGTTAGGAAATAGAAAAAGCATGGCAGGCATAGCTTGCGTGCAACATTGGGGGTCGGAAATTCTAGTCGGGGGGGTCAGTGGACTCCAACGTGGACTCGAGACTCAGATTGATTGATTATTGAGGGTAAACTGCACGACTACAGGCTCTTTGCGCGCGCCACATGTTAAGTAATCATGCCATCAGCTGCCATTTTGAACGCATCATAAGGAAACCCGTCGGGTTAAAAACTAAGATCTAAACGGCCATCACCACTCGCATCGACGACGAAATTCGGCTAAGTCCAAAGGCAGCCGATACGATTTACGTCGTTTGCAGTTTTACGCGCCAGCCTTGCGCACGCTGCCGCGCCGCGCCCAGCCACGATGCACTCCCAGCCTTGCGCACTCCCAGCCTCGCGCACTCCCCAGCCTTGCGCACGCCAGCCTTGCGCACGCTGCGCCGCGCCCAGCCTTGTGCATCGTCTGAAGAAATCAGTGTCTGATGTTTACAAAAACTCAATTAACAACGTCGTATACCTAAAAGCGTTTAGCTAGGTACCAACGGCGTGCCCGGGCCAAGGTAGTGTTTCCAGCGATATATCATAGGCCCGGATATATTTCTTGGTTTGGTCGCGATTTGCCCTGGTACCTACACCGCGGATAGAGAAGCCGATTTGGTGCTTTCTTGCATCATCCCGTTATTATTTTGTTCCTGGGAGGTTTTAATTTCATTTTAAACCATGGATGCTGGGGCAGGGGCACTGAAGCCTGTCACTTATCTCTGTGGAGGTAAGCGACATCATGGTCTTTTATACCTCCTGGAATGTGCCCACGAAGGCAATAACGGGCGTTACGCCTGTTTCATCTGTGTTTGCTTTGTTTCAATATGCACGGCATCTTCGTGCCAAAGTTTCTGCCGTGGGCCCAGCGTATCTTTCATGGACTCATGCTCGTGAGCTTGCCGCATGTATGCTCGCAGACTGCGGCGCCGACAATGCCTTGAAGCCAGGAGACGTCATTCAGTGCCGAGAGTGCGGGTACCGCATCCTGTATAAGAAGCGGACCAAGCGCAGTAAGTGCATAAAGTATTTTGCGTGCATCATACTGCAACTGTCTGTGGAAATCTAACAAACCCCGCTCTATGTTTTTTTCCTCCCGAACCGAGGCCGTCAAGCTATCGCCTGGCGGAGCAACGCATGGTCGCGATGATCAAATATCGCCGACGTGGAGTAGCTGGGTTGGCTGAACATTATGTCGCCATGGTTGAAACACGAGATTGTCCTCTCGATCGTTTTGAGCTGCACGAAACAGTGCCTTTCTGGACCATGTGTGATAACGCCCCCCATGGGTGCCCAGCGGGCTACTAGAATCAACACACCTTCTTTACCTTCATCGGGCCTAGCTTTGTGCTAGGGGCGAAGCAGTGAAACACGTGTGGGCCCAGGGTGTTGGTTGTTTGGGGACTTATGCTTGCGGATGTACTTATATTTGTTTATTGTTCGGCCAGCTTTTGTGCGAAATGCCTCTTGTGGCACTGTTCCTGCTTCCATTGATTGCCCTTTGACATTTGCCTCTGTCTGCACGCATGTCGGCCGCTGTGTGGACAGTTATCCAGTTTGAGGCGCGATGAGCACGTGATACATCGTGCGGCCGCCACCGCCCCATGTGGCCGCATGCCCCCTGTCGGCTGCGTTGGCATGGGGAGACGTTGGGCACGCTTGTAATGGTGCCGCATCGTCAATCCCTTGTGCTCATCGGGGCGCTGCCACATGATGGCATATCAAGTGAGACAACTATGTCTGGACGCATGGCGATCCACATGATGGCATATGGTAGCATGCATGGGCCACGCAGTTGTCAAGTAAGATAACCTTGATTGTGTCAGCGTGTTCTTCCGGCCGTAGATGGCGAGGGATGGCGATGGACGATGGCCATGCTGCGAACCACCGTGCATGCCAAGGTTTCAGATAATGGCACCAAATGCGCGAGACCGGATGATGTCAGCACCCATGGCTGGATGATGTCAGCGCCTATGGTTCCCAAAGCGACATCTGGTGGTCCCCCCTCGCCCGCTCATCCCATGCATCCCCTTGTACTGGTCGCCGCATTTGCGTGTGTGACGTGCTGCCCAAGCTGCGTCCCTGGGTTCCGGGCAAACACCCTCGAGGACGCACAGGTAGCGAAGCAAACATCCGGATGGCATGCAGTCGGTCAAGCAGTGCTTCTGTTCTTGGCCCTCTCGTGCAGCCAAGTCGTTCTCACTGTCCAGGAAAATGACGGGGCTGGGCAGATTTGTTTCAGGGCCTGAAGATTCAGATGGACTATAGTTTTCTCTCGGCCGGTCCACCGCGTTCCGGGATCGTTCTTAAAGGTAGGAATGTTGTACCTGCTGTATCGTGTCGTAGTCGAACAACGAACCTATACCTGCATGTATATTTATTGTCTTCTTTGAATGTGAAAACTTTGTGGATGAAGATAGCACTGGTTGTCTCGTTGATAGCATGTGCCTGTGCATGAATTATATGCAGCTTTATCATGCTAGATCGTTGATGAAAAATTTGCACACAAGGAAAATTAGGGGCGAGGTCAGTATGTAATGTCATCATCTTGGTGCCTTTCCTCTCAGACAACTACTACATCTAGCCCTCACACGACGCTGGACCGCCATGCGTCTGGACAGGCCAGAATAGTTGTCTCACTTAGTGTGCCGGTAGTTGTTCTTATACCAAGGAGACAACCAGCGCAGGTCAGAAATCGGGAGAATCCGGACCATGGTAGCTCGAGCCTGCCGTTATCTTGTCCGCGTGTTCGAGTCGTTCAGGATGATGCAGATGAATGGTGATGGAAATGTGTAGCCTTGTGCATTGAAATTACGGCTGGCTTACGTGTAGAGCGACTAGATGACCTAGACGGTGGGGCCGGAAACAGCTTGCTTGATCAGCTGGCGTGTCATGTTTCGAGCCTAACTGGCCGGGAGTGTCTAGTCAGTGGCACCTGCCTCTAGTGTCTAGTGAGCACCATTGCTGCGATCGCTCTCCCACCATTTACGATACCCGCAAATGGAAAACCACTGAAAAGGTCTAGCTAGTCAGTCATTACGTTAGCCATGCCATGATTCCAAACGTCCAAGAACTGGACACGGTGCTAAGGCAAAAATCCGGAGGACAGCGCTTTCAAATGTGCGGCGGGAACCAAAAGCCCGCGTATGCCAGAAAACATCGCCGTTGCTGCAGCGACGCGACGATGTGGACAACGAATCCAGTGCCAAGCTCGGAACGTCCGCAAAGGAGATCTGGCATCCACAACACCGCGAACCCGCCAAATTTTGACATAAATTATTGTCCGGATTTCGTCCGAGATCTAGATTTTTCCCGCGCCGCGAGAGACGAAAACGACGAAAACACCCATGGCGGTCGAGCATCAGCTAGCGTTCTGAAACCTGCGTCATTTCAGCCGCCTGAGGTGTCAAAACGAAGCTTACATCACGATTAATCCATGGAATAAGTTTGGAATGATATGCGCTGTGATTGCGACGAGGGCATTGAGCGGGACAAATATTTTTTTTGCAGCGCACAATTTTTTTCGCGAAATCCAGATTTCTCGGTGGTACGTGTCTCACGGTCCTGGATACGGGAGGAAACGAAAAACCCGGCACGATAGCTCAGCTTGTTCGTTATAATATTCCCGAAGAGGTTAGTGTTTTCGTTTTTTGAGTTTCGCTTTTAATTTTCCGGCATTTGCGTGAATAAACTGGGGGGTGCGAAATCCGTCTGTTTCTTGCGTCATGCAATGCATATCTTTATCGTCAGATAATTACCTCTTTAGGCTATGCCCGACCTTCCTATACTGCCAGCCTGCGGCAATAAGCCAGCAGGACATATGGCGTGCATGAGATTCCGCGCAAAGGTCCCTAATGGTCTCCCGGCTGTGCAATAAGTGCGGTAAAAACTGCGAAAATTGCTTATAATGCCTGTAGAAAGCTCTTTGCGACAGTGTTTTCCAAGCGAATTTATCGTTCTTTTGACGCCCGATACAAAAGGCAAAGGGGGGCATCGTTTTTAATTAGTCGGCATGCGGTTTCGAGGTGTGATGGGCCGGGCAGAGGACCTCGCCACGACACGCTGGGTTCAAGCTTCGCATCTCCCGGCAGCCATAAAGAAGCGCAGATTAAGCGAGGTGAGCGAGCTAGAGGGCCCAGGATCGCTGCTAACGCAAGGCAGCTTCTCAAAGGGTAGAGAGCTGGATTAATAAGACGTTCTCAAGTGCATTTTGCAGTGGTTATTGCCACCTTGTCCAGATATTTGCCCTCGTCTTTCTGATTTAAAGACTGTTTTAAAGAGGGATAGGATAACGTTTCCAACGTTGTTGCTCATTCATTAAAGTAAAGAAAGAGCCTTTTCAGTTGCTGACAACGAGATGGAAGCTGCCTCATGCAAACTACCCATGCAATGCAAGTTATGCAACGTGAGGCCATGCATGGCTAACGTTGACTTCATGCGTGAGTTGGGCAGGTGGCTGGCTAGGTGTGTGGCTGGCTAGGTGAACGGGGCGTGTATGGAGGGACCTGATGGTGCGGGCGTGCGAGGGCAAATGGGCGGGCACATGCCTGGCTGGTTTGGGTGTTGGGTGGTTAGGTGGTTTGGTGATCGGGTTGTTGAGTGGTTAGGTGGTTAGGTAGTTGTGTAGCTGGTTGATTGGTTGGTTGGTTGTTCAGTTGCCCTGGAAGTCTTGGGTGGGAGGCTTAGGCTGTAGATGCTTCAAGGGATTCCTAGACATGGGTGGGTTCAATGGCAGGTGGCTGGCTGAAAGGTGGATGGGCACCTTGGTAAATGGCTGGCCGAGTAGCTGGGAGCACAGGCAGGTGGAGAGGGTGGGTGGATGGGTGGCTGGTCATGATGGGTAGACGAGTGTTAGGGTGATCGGTTGTAGGCAGATGGCCAGGTGTCTGCGTGATGATAGGCTTTGGAGACTCCTAAGTGGGTGGGTAGTTAGATGTGTGAGTGAAACAATTGCATGGGTTTGAGGATGGTGGGTTAGTGGTTGGGTGGTTAGGGATGCGTGTGGGTGGGTGGGTTGGTGGATGGGCCATTGGTGGTTGGTGGCTGGTGGATGTGTAGATGACTAGGTGTGGGTCGGTGGGCGAAGGGACGGGTAGATGGGCGGGTGGGCGCACAGATATGGATGCGTGGGTGGGTTTATGGTTGGGACCGACTCACCTGATATCGCTGGTGAAGGGCTGTGCAGGTTGGGGGTGAGGTGGGGGGTGGCTGGCTGAGAAAGTGCATGTGTGGGTGGGTCAGTGGGTATAAGGGTGGGGGGGCACTGAGTGGTTGAGTGGGTGGGTGGGTGGGTGGGTCAAGGGTGGGTGGCCGGATGGTGCATATGGGGCATGCTGGCTGGGTGTTTAGGTGGTTGGGTGGTTGGGTGGTTGGCTCATTGGATGGGTGAGTGCTTCCTTATTACCTATTATAGGTGTGTGGGTTGCAAGCGCAGGTGCCTTGCTGGGTGGGTGAATGTCCAAGTGGGTTGGTTAAGCTGGTTGGGTGCCTAGGTGCATGCGTGGTTATATAATAAGGTGGGTTAGCACGTGCACGGCTGGCTGGCTGGCTTTGGTCACTAGGTGGGTGGACGTGTGGGTGGCTGGGTGCACGGGCGCGCAAGAGTGTAAGCAGTTCATTGGGTGGGTGACCAGGTGGCTGCATGGGTGGGTTACTGCATGGGTGGCTCGGTGCCCACAAAGCACAAGAGATGGAGACATGGGATATGCCAATACCATATCACGTGAGCATGCGTGGATGCCAGGTGACATGTGCCAGCGGCTGGGTGTCACTTCACCTTGATGTTCGCTCGGCATGTTCTTGACATGTATTACACGTATATATCACGCATGGTGCGTGTTGGTAGCAACCAAATGGCTGTGTTCTAGTGACGTGGCATGTATTGTCCACCTTTCCTTCCCATTTTGCAATGTGCCAAGTAGTTTAAAGGTATGGTGTTATGGGGTATATATGGACGTGCACTGCGCATCACAGCAATGTGGCATACTGGCAATGTCTACCTTACATTATACATTCTGCTAGCTATGGTCACCACTCAGGCATTCACATGCCCCAAGGTTTTGCACGCTGTTTGTACTAGTCATTCTTGAGTTGCCTGCAAAGAATTAACATGATGTGCCCTAGCTTGGGGAGTGTCTTGGTGGTTAGTGTTGTTAAAATTGTGATAAAAAAGAGCCAAAATGGTGACAAATGCAGGCAAATGTCACCATTTTGGGCTCCGTATGATCTGAATTTTTGCACATGAATTGTGGGGACCCTGTGTCAGGTGTTGGCATGATGACAATAGGTTTGGGTGTCATTCTGACATTATTTGGATTTAATATTAACTAAAAATTGCCATTTACGACAAATGCTAGCACTATTTTGCTAGCATTTGTCACTAAATAGGGCTCCGAATGCCCTAGAACTTTGTACAAGGTCAGAACAACTCGTATTCGTCACCCTTGCAAAGTTACAGCATAATCTGATATCAATTATTGTTGCTATGCAAGTGCAAGTGGTTTAGGTGGCCAGTTTTGGCCTTGGATCTGGAGTTAACTTAAGCAGGGAATACCACGTAAACTTAACATTTTGACTCAACTACTCCACCACTAGCCAGACACATCCTGGGGAGTCGTGGGATCCAATCCTAGGTCAATCCAACCATAAACTTGCCATGGGCCAGAATTTATGTAAAAAAAAGGCCATTTCAAGGTGTTGTGTCACAGGGTTCAGATGTGCAGAGATACTACGCGATCCAGCCAGTCCACAACCTGTTTGTAGAGCTTGTGCACCAAGCGGCAGCACCGAACAGATGTGGGTGACGTTGCAAAAAACACCGGACTTGACGGAGCATAATAATGTCTCGGTCATAGCCTTTGACCAACAAACGATGCAAGAGTTCAACAAGAGTCGTGATGAAATCGACACGATAAGAACAAAGACGGGAAAAACGATGCAACTGACTAAGAACACTGTCACCATGTTTTGCTGTGTGGGAAAGGAGACTGTGAATATCGGGGTAGCAAATAAAAGGAATTTGCTGATCTTTGGGATATCCTTGCAAGCGCTTCATAGACAGCCGTACGTACGCCAGCCCTTCTTGTTATGGGTAATGTTAAGATCGAGGTAATTGCAACTAGTATCCTCTGACGTGAGCTTTAACGTGAGGGACGCTTGCGGGTAGATGCCAGGCAGACCAGCTGTGATATACAAATGGGTTGCGAAATCAGGGTTGTCAAAAGCAATGACATCACCAATGTATCGACAATATGGCTTATAATACATTCTGGGCTACTTAAATTCCTGCAAGGGTAGGGTGTAAACTACACTTGTAAGCTCTGGGTGCACAAAGTGCACCATGCACCACCATGATGTACAACATATCAGAGCTCAAAGGCCAGCTGGCATGGCGGGGTGGAAGATCATCATGGCTAAACAATGGCTAGCCGGGCATGGCTTCTCAGCAGAGAGTAGCTCTCTGCATGGGCACAGCATAACTAAATAAAGCTAGGCATCATCTGGTGTGGGGCACATCATAGGCACACATGTACATGGCTAAATAATGATAAGGCATCAGCTGGTATGGGGCCGGCCCATAATAGGCGTACATGTACAAGGCCACCCGTGGCTAGGCCTTAAGTACTATTCTACACTACTACTGCTGTATTCCCCTAAGCTGGGAGCCTGTCTGGAGGTGCTGGGGCCGCGGGGGTCGCGTGCCAGGGCTTGTGGCCGACGTAGATGGCCACCCCCTTCCAGTACACCGGCTTCCGGCCTGCCGCGGTCTGCCGGAGCTGGAGGTAGGTCGGCCATACGGCTCCCGTCGCCGTTGTTGCTGCGCCAGGGTCAAGTCGTTGTCCGGCCAAGGTCAAGGGAGTCTTCTCGAGCCGCTTGCGGCGTCTGAGAAATTAAAGAAATCTTGTCCGCCGGGTTCTTAAAGGTAAGAAGAAGCGGGCGGGGCGCCCCTGCCTTACCCCGCGGGCGGGGAAGACGGTGGGCTACCAGCTCGATCTCACCAGTAAGCTAGGCCCATGCGGCCAAGGAAATTTCGATCTCTCAGACTCAAACGCACGTGCAAGCTTCTCGGAATTCTCACCTCCCACCAGGTCGAAGTTCTTGACGATGACATCGAGGCTGTGCACACTTGCACTCGGCCTCCTCGCGGAGGTCGAGCGTCTGCTGCTGGAGCTGTGCTGCGACGGTGGAGGTGGTGGAGGCACCGGTACCTGGTGTGTTGCTTGAGCATGTCTGCCCAGCCGGTCTGGGTGGGAGGAGCATCGCCCGCCGGGCCCGGCAGCGGGGGCTGGCTTGGCGGCAATGTCCTTCACCGCCTGGGCAGTGAGGCCTGCGGTGTTTTGCAGGACCTCGATGGCGATGGCGCTGTCCTTGAGGCGCTGGTCGATGTTGCGGAGCTGGGCGGTGATGGCGTCGGAGGTGGGGTTGGTGGGGGTGGAGGAGGCGAGTCGAGGGTGGAGGTGGTGGTGGAGATGGTGGAGAGGAGGGGGAGCTCGGCAGTCAGCGTGCTGCACATGGCCGCCATATCTGCAGCGAGAGGCGGGGGCCACGTGCTGCTCGAGGGCCTCTGTAACAAGCAAAAATGACTTTGTTGTTACATCCTTTGTTTTGTGAATGTTTGGCTTTTATTCGAGGACTTTTGGATCAGTATTAAGAAAGTTATGAGGTTTCTAAGACGACGGTACTTGGAGCTGATATACTTTGTCAGCCAACTGTCAGATAGGAACCCTCATTGGTCGTGGCCTGATCCACGTAGGGTTGTAGTTGTTGGCTGATACTACTGATAGGAGCCCTCATTGGTCGTGGCCTGATCCACGTGGGGTTGTAGTTTGTTAGTTGGTACTATTGAGTCTTAAATGCTCCTTTGGGACTTCAGTGCTCACGACAGATTTTAGATCTCATGGAAAGATTCTGCCAGGCTGTGTGTGGTGTTGTTCTGTTCTGTGTGACTAGGCTGGATACGAAGATCTTGTATAGGATTCCATGGTTCTGATTGGTTCTCTTCAGGCTAAGGTTGGAGCAAGTTCGACAAGCACGTCGATATCAAGGACGTGGGGTCGCCATTGTTGCTACGTTGGTTTTGATTCACCATGGTATAATAAAGCTTGGCTTTGTTGTCCAATCCATAAGAGCCCCTTGGCTATAGACGTCCTTCAGTTCCACAGAGGTCGTCTATACACGAGCTTGTCTTTGTGTCTACAAGGGGTGTGATTCCCTAAATCACGTGCTGTGGAATTTCCATCTCAACGTTGCTCGGATACTTGAAGTTCTGCAACTCAGGAAAGCAACCCAGGTAAAAGATCTTTCATATTGGACTGTGGATGATGCTGATGATCATTTTTAGTCGTTACATTGGTATCGGAGGATCTCTACTTTGGTGTTTCTCTTGAAGTCGCAACCTTCCGGGTAGTACAACGTTGATCAGATGTCTGTCATCCGAGAAGATTCATAGAGTTGCGGAAAACTTACGGTGTTACAGATGAGACACATCCTGATGTGACTGTCTTGCTCTGTAACACTAGAAGTCAGCCGTAACCGTTGTCTCTACTAGGCAGACGATCGCGACTCCATGTGGAAGTATGAGTAGTTCGAAGACACAATCACCTTTACCCCCTACTAATCAAGGTTTGAGATCCGTCATCATCTCTGGAACCCATTGCTAGGGAAGGTGCTGAGACAACTGCTCGTACTCCACGGCGTCAACTTGATTTCAACCGTACTTCTATGTCTGAAGTGAGGCGGCCCTCGTTGTCCATAGGGCCCAAGTTTTCCGTCATTGCATCTGGTCTCCAACCAGGCGAACCATCGCTGACAGGCGTGGGTCGAGGAGCGTCACTGTCGCCCAGGATTCCAAGCGCGCGAACGAGTCCTGTGCGGAGTGCATCATCTTCATTTCTTTTCCCGCTAAATACCACGCCTGGAAGAGACGGGACCAGACTTGCAGCGGATCGCCTCTCAGCAGCTAAAATCAGATTATTACACGATGAACAACACGCAGCGATGTATAGAAAGATGGTGGAGGAGGTGGAACAGGATGTGGGAAGACTTCGTCAGAGAATTGAGGAGGAGGAGGCGGCCATGCGTGACATGGTTGCTGGATTGGGGAGAGAGGCTCCTCGGTTGGGTGACGGAAGGGTTTTACCTAATAGTACCGCAGTTACTACGAGGAATGAGACGCAGGATAGCGATAGGCAGGATCCAGCGCAGACGACCTCGGTCACCTTCACCACCCCCGCCAGCGACGTCCCCGTGACCGTCACTATACCACCGCATCAAGGTTCCGCCCCGCCATTTCCAAAAATCGAATCCGTAGACAAGCTGTCGCTCACCAATCTAACCCACCGCAGTTTCGATCATTTCTCTACTCGATTCCAGGATGTGTTCGCTATCCACTTTGCTAACTACGGCAAACGAGCGGAAGAACGACTTTCCCTGGACATCCAGAAGAAGATGGTTCGACAGCGAATGAGCGACAGTGCAGCCGACAGGTTTGATGAGTTTTTACGATCCTCGGCAGGTAATACTTGCAAGGATTTGCCATCTCTCATGCTTTCATTTCGACGTTTTCTCCTTCCCCAGGACCAGCTCCGTCTGGACCGGGACGCGTTGGCCAACTGTACTCAGTCCGGCCTGACACTACCACAATACGTAGAGACGTTTACCAACCTGAGGGCCAAAATCCCCCAGTGCTCTGA
The DNA here is from genome assembly GCA_009746045.1 of Mesostigma viride. Lineage (NCBI taxonomy): Eukaryota > Viridiplantae > Streptophyta > Mesostigmatophyceae > Mesostigmatales > Mesostigmataceae > Mesostigma > Mesostigma viride. The sequence continues at coordinate 3,022,631 of RPFO01000065.1, forward strand.
TTCTGAAGCTCTTCACAGGTTTCTGCATGGGCTTCCCCTCAAGTCAGGGTGGATATTGACAAGCATTTCTCCCCTTTCGACTATGTCGAGTGGAAGTGGGATACTGTGCTGTCTTATGCCCTCACGCTGTGCCGTGTCCCTGACTTTTCCCTCAAGTGGGAGCCTGCTGCAGGCAACCAGGCGCCTGCTGTTAAGAAGCCCCTGAACCAGCTGAACGCTGTGATGGAGGAGCTCAGTGCCATGGAGCAGTCCAAAGGAGCCTGTTTCACGTGTGGCCAGCTGGGACACTTTGCACGGGATTGCCCCAAGCGAGACCAGTTCCCAGGCGACACCAAGGGTCCTCAGGGGGTTCTTCCATTCACCAGACCATCCACCTTCCCTCCTGGGGTGAGCCAGAGCGACCACAGGGCACAGCCTGGGTTTAGACCCAACTTCCAGGCTTCGGGCAAGGGACCATTCCAGCCCAAGGGCTTCAACAGGCAAGACAGGCGTCGGATGGTCAACGCCCTGTGGCACCTCCTAGCAGAGGAGGAGGAGGGAGAAGGGAGGCAGACGGCATAGAGGATCAGCAGGTGCAGCCTTCAGTGGGGAGCTCGTCTTCAGATCATCCTCCTGAGCTGCCAAAAAACTAGTGGAGCCCCCAGGACTACGTCCAGCGGTGGAGTTAACTGGTTTGCCTGCTGTGCATGTCCGTCCTGTGAACAACTTGTCTGCCTCTGATTCCACCACCCCATTGGGCCCTCCTATTCCCAGTCAACTCTTGAAGTTCCAGGCTAGGCTGTTGAACGTGCCAGTCCCTTTGGCTCAGCCTTTATGTCTCTTCATGATTGACTCAGGTGCAGGAAGTAACTACATTTCCACTTCCTTGGTGCAGGAGCTGCATCTACCAGTGCTCCCCCACCCTGTGCCTGTTAAGGTCCAATATTCTGATGGTAGGCAGAGTAACTCACCTGGCTACGTGCAACTGCTTTTTCAAGTGTGCTCACGTCAAACCTTGTCTGTCACAGCAGATGTCATTCCACTCACTGCTGCTGATGTGATTCTGGGGATGCCATGGTTGGAGTCTGCTAATCCTGCCATCTTGTGGTCTGAGAAGGTGGTGCAGTTTCAGGATGGGTCAGTGTGGGACGCCACCACAGTGATTAAGGGGGGAGAAAGACCAGTCACAGAGTGCTGTTCTACTAATGAGGCTGTCAATGATGGGAGAGGGGTTGCAGGTGCCAAGGAGGACGTCAAGGTGCCTTCACTGGAAGAGAAACGTGCTGCATTACTTAAGCACGTATGGTCTGCCAATCACACCTTGTCTTACCTGGCTACTTACCCAGTGGAACACGTCTTTCTCTTACAGCTGGTTCCTAACTCACCCTCTGATGAGACTCATGGCCACACGGTGAATGCTGTGAACCCAGTACCAGCTGTCACAGAGGAGGAGCAGAAGCTGCATGATGCCCTTTTGGACAGGTTTGCTGCCATTTTTGAGGACAAAATGCCACAGTACCCTCCTGAAGGGCCAATCACTCATGTCATCAAGCTTGTGGATGGTGCCAGGCCTCCCTTTGTTCCCATGTACAGGATGGGGCCAGCTGAGATGGCAGAGCTGAAGGTGATCTTGACAGGCTGTTGGAAGCTGGACTCATTCTTCCTGCCAATAGTCCTTTCAGCTCTGGGTGTTTGCTTGTCCCAAGCATGATGGTGGATGGCGGTTGTGCATTGATCTGAGAGGCCTGAACAAGGTCACAGTGAAGTCCAAGTATCCCTTGCCACGGATTGATGAGCTGCTAGAGAGGACAGCTGGATCATCTTACTTCACCAAGTTTGACCTTAGACACGCGTTCTGGCAGATCAGGATAGCTACTGAGGACATTCCAAAAACTGCATTCTCCACACCCTGGGGTCAGTTCCAGTGGACTGTGATGCCCATGGGGGCCTCCAACAGCCCAGCTACTATGCAGATGTTTGTGAATGCTATCTTTGGCCATCTGACAGGGAACTCTCTGCCTCAGATCTCCCCTGATCTCAGGAATCCCAGGTTCAAAGACATTGCCCACCTGTGTGACCCTGCAAGACCCGTGTTCAGGACCTGCGTGGTGGCCTACATGGACGACATCCTGGTGCACTCAAAGACGTTCAAGGAGCATCTGGAGAACGTGGAGGAGGTCCTGAAGGTCATCCAGCACTACCACTTGTCTGTCAAGAGGTCTAAGGTGGAGTGGGGGCATGAAGTGGGGTTCCTAGGGTACAAGTTGAGTTCCTTGGGTATGACACCTGACAATGCTAAGATTGCTGCCATCCTTGAGTGGCCTGTGTTGCAGTCTGCACATGATGTCAAGTCCTTCCTGGGCATGGTGGGGTGGTACAGGCGTTTTATCCCTGACATGGCTGCCATCTCCACCCCCTTGCTTGAGTTAATCAAGAAGGATGTTCAGTTTGAGTGGACAGATAGGTGTCAGCAGGCCTTTGACCTGTTGAAGCAGAAGCTCACATCCACCCCTGTGCTAGTGGGTCCCAACCCAGATCTACCTTATCAGGTTAGGTCAGATGCCTCTCAAGGCGCCATAGGTGCTGTGCTGATGCAAGACCATGGCTATGGACCACAGCCAGTGGAGTACATGTCTAAAACCATGAGCTCAGCTGAACGTAACTACCCTGTACACGAGCAGGAGTTGCTGGGTTTAGTGGTAGCATGTCACAAGTGGGAGCATCTGTTGAAGGGAGCTCAGTTTTCTGTGGCTAGCAGTGCTACAGATGGGCTAGGGCAAGAGTCTATCACCCTGATGACTGACCACAGGCCCTTGGTGCACGTGCTAGAACAGAGTAGGATGAGTAAGAGGATGGCTGGGTGGATGGAGTACCTAGGGGGATTCTATCCTTTCTCTGTGCAGTATGTCCCAGGATCACAGAATGTGGTGCCAGACGCCCTCTCTAGAAGAAGGGATCTGATGGGAGCATTTCACGAGGATCTGGATATTTGTGCTGCCATGGTTTCTGTAGTAGAGTGTGGTGCTGTCACCAGGGCACAGGCAGCTAACCAGCAAACCTCCAAGCTGAGCCACCCCCTGTAGAGGCTAGCTTTAGTCACGAGATGCTCATTGACCAGGGCTCTGTCCCAGGGTCGACAGGCGTCCAGGGTGGGGGTCAGTCACTGCAGAGCAGTCTTAGGGAGGGTTCTGCTAGGTAGCCAGCCCACTCTCACTACACAACCAAGCACAGAGAATCCTAGGAGGGGAAGGGACGGCCCAGGAAGTGGATACTGGAGCCAGGGATGCTGACCAAGTCTAGAGGATTGGCAGCTGAGATCAAGGGGAAGTCACGTACACCTGTGGCTGATGTTCTGTCATCCAAGCATCTAGTCACTAGTCACCTGCAGGAGGGTGAGGTGCTGCAGCTGCAGCCTTTAGGACCTGGCAAACAGCTAGTCCTGCCTAACCCTATGAGTATAGCCCTGCTGGACGTGATTAAGGCCTTCACTAAAACTGAGGACCTGGCCACTAAGGCCATTCAGGAAGGAAGCTTTGGTAACAGACCTGTGGAGTACTGGGAGGGAGTCCTGTATGTCCACACCCAGGATGCAGATCATGTAGTACCAGGAAGGTCTATGTGCCAGAAATGGCCATTCCCACTGTGTTGCATTGCTTCCATGACGACGTGACTGCATGTCATCCTGGGTATGCTAAGCTTCTCCATGAAGTACAAGAGAGGTTTTGGTGGCCTGGCATGTTTCGTGATATCAAAGCCTATGTGGCTTCCTGTGACTCATGCCAAAGGAATAAGGTTAGGACTCAGGCAGTGCCTATCTTTCCTATGGCCATGCCTATTCCCCTTCGACCCTGGATCAGTGTGACCATGGACTTCATTTGTGGCTTGCCTGTTTCTGATGCTGGCAATGACAGGATACTAGTGGTGATGGACAGGCTGTCTAGAATGTGCCACCTCATCCCCTGCAATGCCCATCTCACAGCTGCCCAGTGTGTAGAGTTGTTCATGAAGGAGTGTACAGATTGCATGGCATGCCACGTGTAATCATCACTGACCAGGATCCCTTGTGGATGTCTGGGTTTTGGAAGTCCTTCTTTGACATCCTAGACACTAAGTTGGCCTTTGGAGTAGCATACAGGTGTGCCAGCACGGGGGCTGTGGAGAGGCTGAACCGTATTGTACGGGAATGCCAGAAGCACTATTGTACCCATGATAACAAGGAATGGGACAAGAAACTTCCCTTCATAGAGTTTGCCATCAACAACTCACCCCTGGCTCCTCACCAAATGTCTCCATTTGTCATTTGCCATGGCCAGTGCCCCTTGACTCCATTTGACCTGGAGTTACCTGATAGGGATGCTGAAGGCCCCTTCAGAAGACGCCTAACCTCTGTCCACCAGTTGATTGCATCCTTCCAGGAAGCTCACAGTATGGTGGCTGCTCAGATGTTGCATGCACAGGACAAGTATTTAAACAATGCTTGGCAACAGATGTTGGCTACACACACCTTTGTGGCTCCTGGTGACCTGGTGCTCTTGGAGGCTAATCGTGTGCTACCTGAAAAGGAGCAATGCAGGAAACTGCAACCCTTGTGGTTGGGACCTTACCCTGTCCTGGACACCTTCCACTATGGGACTGTAGTTCAAGTCCAGGTGCCTTCCCACTGGAGGCTTAAGACTAACGTGTTTCACCTGGCCCAGCTCAAACTGTATAAACGCAATACCTTGCAGGGACGCCTTTCTGCTCCATTACCATTTGAGCTGGATACTGAGGGGGAGAGGATATATGAAGTGGAGCAGCTGGTGGCTCACAGAGTCAAAGGAAAGGGTAGGACCAAGCAGCTGCAGTTTAAGGTGCACTGGAAAGGAGAGTTAGAGTCTACTGCCACATGGCTGTGGTTGTCTGACTTGACTCACTGCCATGAGTGGTCCAGGAGTATTGCCAAAGAAGGGGCTCACTCTTCCTTCTTGGTATACTGAGTTGGTGAAAACCACTGCTCCCCTTCCTATATCTCAGGACTAACGAATGGTTTCTTCGTGCATGCTGTGTGGTCCCAGATGGAGGAGGAGTTCACGTACCCCAACTTGGGCCTGGGCGCCACCACGGAGGAAGGGGTCACGGGTATGCATCCAGACCCCAACCCCATGAGTTATGTGGAATCCCTGTTTGACAGTATTGTCAGGCGTGACCTTAGGAGGGGTCAGCAGATGGATACCATTAACAAGCTCTTGCATTCAGTGATCTCCAAGCAGGATAAGCTACAGGAGCTTCTTCAGGGGTTGTCCTTGTCCCAGCCCAGATGGGGAGTGGTGTTAACATAGCTCTCAGCTCCAGCAGCACTCCCATCATTCAGATTCCTCGTCATGTGGTACCTGTCAAGAATGTGGTGGCCTATGTGGATCACAGGAAGTGCATGGGACCTTGTGAGCATTGTGAGACGCTGGCCAAGGCAGTGGCTGCCCTTAACAGGGAGGAGGGGGAAGTGAGCCCTGAGGGTTATGTGGAGGAGGTCTTGTCTCAGTTGCACACCAGCCTGTATGAGATTGGCTCTCCTTTTGTGGGCCACCTGTTGCACAGGATGTTTGCCTTGACTCCAGGACCTGAGATTGACATGAGACCTGCAGAGGGGCAGGATATGTTGACCACCTTGCCTGAGGCTTTGAAAGGAGCCTTCATGCAGTTCCAGCCAGTGAGCATGGGTGAGGCCTCCTACATGGAGTTGTTGGAGTTTTCAGTGCAGCAGGGAGACTTTGACTTGGCTCCTTCTTCTTCCAGCTCGGTCAAGGGTGCTTCCCTTTGGAGACATCCAACCTTTTCTGCAGCCCAGGGTTGCCTAAGTACACCATGGAGCTCAAGGTTCGTCTGACCCCATTGAGGGTGTTGGTGCCTTTGATAGGTGCTAAGTGGTCAGTGGTCAAGACCTTTCTCCAGTTCTGGTGGGCGTACAGGTCATGGGTGAGCAGGCACAAGACGTCTTCTACTTGGGTGATGGATCCTGAGAGCCAGTCTGTGGTGCTTCTCTCCTACCCAGGGACATGCCTGCGTTATGTTGCCCAGATGGCAGCAGGGGCTGCAGAGACGTGCATGGTGCTGCAGGTCAGCAGGAACTGGCCAGACTTGGTTCACATGGTGGAGCAGTTTCCCTTGTTTGGGACCAGGGGCAAGGATGGTGTGAATGGGGATTGGTATAGCCTGTGAAGAACAGAGCTGTGCAGGAAGAGGATGGGGAAGGATGGGGGAAGAGCATGGAAGGTGCTTTGGATTGTGGTGTGAGGGGGGGATTCCAGGATGGATGATGGGGGGGGGCTCCAGTCCAGTTCTGATGTTCCAGTCCAGAGTTCCAGGTTCCAGGATGCTGAATGGAAGACCTTGTATTATGAGATGTGTTTATCTGGCTTTATAGTAGATAAGGTAGTGACTTGTTTGCTGTAGAGACCTGTGACTAGATGTTATGAGATAGGAGGCCCTGTTTTCAGGGATGTAAAAACCCATCTGCTTTTCCCAAGAGATGGTGGATTTCTGTTCAATGTTCCTCTGCCTTCAAGAGTTGGCTATTGGACCTGGGAGGTCCAGTTTTGAGGGGGAGATATGTAACAAGCAAAAATGACTTTGTTGTTACATCCTTTGTTTTGTGAATGTTTGGCTTTTATTCGAGGACTTTTGGATCAGTATTGAGAAAGTTATGAGGTTTCTAAGACGACGGTACTTGGAGCTGATACTTTGTCAGCCAACTGATAGGAACCCTCATTGGTCGTGGCCTGATCCACGTAGGGTTGTAGTTTGTTGGCTGATACTACTGATAGGAGCCCTCATTGGTCGTGGCCTGATCCACGTGGGGTTGTAGTTTGTTAGTTGGTACTATTGAGTCTTAAATGCTCCTTTGGGACTTCAGTGCTCACGACAGATTTAGGATCTCATGGAAAGATTCTGCCAGGCTGTGTGTGGTGTTGTTCTGTTTTGTGTGACTAGGATGGATACGAAGATCTTGTATAGGATTCCATGGTTCTGATTGGTTCTCTTCAGGCTAAGGTTGGAGCAAGCTCGACAAGCACGTCGATATCAAGGACGTGGGGTCGCCATTGTTGCTACGTTGGTTTTGATTCACCATGGTATAATAAAGCTTGGCTTTGTTGTCCAATCCATAAGAGCCCCTTGGCTATAGACGTCCTTCAATTCCACAGAGGTCGTCTACACACGAGCTTGTCTTTGTGTCTACAAGGGGTGTGATTCCCTAAATCACGTGCTGTGGAATTTCCATCTCAACGTTGCTCGGATACTTGAAGTTCTGCAACTCAAGAAGGCAACCCAGGTAAAAAGATCTTTCATATTGGACTGTGGATGATGCTGATGATCATTTTTAGTCGTTACAGCCTCCTTAATTAATGATTGAGCGGATGGAGGATTCGGTCAGGGTGGTGGTGATGGGCTGGGGGGGCCAGAGCTCCTCGATGGAGCGTCCAAGGAGGGAGAAGAGGGCGAATACATGTTTGCAGTCGGGGGCGGGGGGCGGTGAAGATTTAGTCGAATGGGCGCCTCTGAAGGAATTAAAGCATTGACGAGGCGGCCCTGGTCGGGTGCCGGAAGAGCTGCTTGCACAGTTCAATAAGCGAGGCAGTTGATCCCCAGAACACGTAGCTCAGGATCTTGTCGTGGCCGGGCACGAGCTTGTCAAAAAAAGCCGCGCTGGCTGGCGTCAAAGTCGATTTCTTCCCAGGTCGGCTCGGCAGGGCGACTGAGCTTGGGCTGAGGCGACCTGCGGGCGAGGCGAGCCCGGGGGGCTGAGCGACCACTATAGGGCTTGGCAAGTGGCGCCGCTGCCTTCTGGGCCGGAGGGCGAAGCTGCAGCCGGAGCTGCAGACGTATTTTCAGGGCTGAGCGCAGCCGCCGGGCTGCGTTGCTCGCCATATATTGCGTGATAGCTTCGAAAAATTATCAGCGTGTGCGGCTTAGAAACACGAAGCGATTGTGATATTCATGTGCAGGGCTCCGAATTCGGTGCCCAAACGTGAAAGTTATGAGCTCCGCCGTCAGCCATGGCTACCTTGTGGCTCGTGCGGGGACATGCACGAGACTATTTTAATGAATCGACATATGCAAGGCCTCCTATACTGCAACATATGGATCTGAGATCAATTGTTCATGCAATGGACTCCTCGAGGGGGCTTCCAATCATACCTGTGCATGGACTACTTAATTGACGTGTCATGATACTATAGACGTGTCAGCTGGTAGCACGTACTGCACAGTTTTGAACATTATAAGTGAGACAACTATGCCTGGACGCATGTGTTGTCTCCTTGATATGGCGATCTGACGTCGTTTCAATTAATTGTCCTAGCTATGCGAGTGCGTTTGCATGTTATGAGATATCGCTTTCTCTGGGTGCATGCATGCAAGCACAACTCTCACTTTTCAGAGGCTGGACCGGCCCATGCAGGCTGGACCCCTTTGATTTTCTCTGAGTTGTGCAACTCATATGCTTGCCCTTTAGTTGCACAACTAAAGGGCAAGCATATTATTGTTTTGCTGAGTAGAGTAGTTAGGGTTTTCTAGATTAGATTAGCTTAGAGTTAGCTTAGTTCGGTTTCGCGGCTTTGCCCACCTCCATCCATCCGGCAAGGGAACATGTGCTACATAAAATTTCATTTAATATTATTGTGCTGGCTGTCTCCTTGATTTTGTCCGGCCCACAGAGCGATGTTATCCCACAGGGGATGCCCCGGATCGTTTAGACGGGTCTGATTTAGCACCCTGTGGCATGCCTGTGGCATGAGGGAAGGGGGGGGTCTCTGCCCCCCTGCACGCAGTGCACACTCAGGCATTAAAAGCATTTCCATGACTCCCCAACGGGAGCACGTGTTTAATTAATTTATTTATTTATACTGTGGTTTCTTTCAAGCATGTTTTCACCCCCAGTCAAGCGCTCAGTCCATGCAGACCATTTGTTGCCCTCTCAGCCCATTCCAAAAGTCCCGTGCTGCCATGGCACGCTTGTTGGGGGGTTGAACCTCAGTGACCTGTATCATGACGGTAGCAGCATTTGTAAAAATATAAGGAGGCACAGATGAATTCAGTATCCAAACAAGACACATGACTTGAGATGCAAAAGATAAAAGGCGTTCACGCATGAGCTCGGCCACACTGACACAGACAGGCTGCTAGGGGAGCGTGGCCACAAATCATCGCACTATACGTAGCATTGCTGACACCAGCGTCTTCACGAGCATTCTAAGAGCCAACGACATTGCATGCCCAGCTGATGATGCATGCCAAGCATCATTACGACACGGTCTCTGCAACAGACATCAGGTTCCCCATGCCTTGAGTGCAGGGCCATGCGCAGACAGCACGCGTGTTGCGCCCACCTGCAGCACGCTGCCATCGCCGCAAACGACCCGCAGCGCGTCGTCAACCAGCGCCACCTCCCTGCAGGGTGCCGCCGTGGGCACACCCACGCGGGGGCAACGCGTCCTCACAATCTTCAGCACCAGCTCAGTGGGCTCACCGCCGCCACTTGGCAACAGGCCAAAGCGCGCCTGCGTGCCGGGCCAGCCTGCAAACGCCCGCACCTGCGAGGAGGTAGGGAGCCAGGAGGAAAGGTTGCATGCGCGTGAATGATAGCATGGTAACGCGTGCTGCACCGCTGAAAAAGCGAGGTGAAACGGTGCATGCCTTGATGGCAAAAGGTGCCATCTTGCATTGGGCACGCCAGGGGGTGGCACGAAAGGAAGTTATTCAAATCCACAAGATCCTGTGTCCGCCAAACAGGGACAATGCAGCCATCCCCAGGGTGCCTACCCCGCCAGGGATTGCGACTGTTCCCATCCTGTCCTCCCCTCCCCACCAACCTCAGACGAACAGATAGTCAGGGGCGCGCAGACGGACCGTGAGAGGTGACAGGACACCCTAGCAGCTTGCTGGTAATCCCACCTACTGGTTGCTCCCACCTACTGCTCGCTGAGGCACGTGCGCCTTGGCCGACCAAGCGCAGGTGCCTTACTGCGCATGGACATGGCAGATGCGCACGGCCAACCACGCCATGCCATGGCGACTGAACGGTCCGGAGGTTCGGCGCGACCCATCAACAATAAACAAGCCCTGCCAAGCCGCCGCCGCCGCCCTGCTACTCACCCGGTTGTGGATGGCCCACGCGTTGGCCGTCGCGGGCAAGAAGGCGAGCGAGCCTTCCTCCTTGCTCAGCTGAAAGGGGGAGGGGCGCAGTGATGCACACAGGGAAAACGGAGGGAGGGAATTCATGAGCTGGTTATACACACGAGGTATTATAAAGAGGGACGGTATTATATTCACGAGGTTAACGGCACATGCAAGGTTGCAGACAAGGAGGTTGCCGACAAGTGGCGGGCGCGCGGTGACCGTATGCTCGATGGGTGTCTATCCTCAGTCCAGCCCTTCCAACCACTAGGGCCTACTACAGCCAGGTGACCTTTCGGTCTCTAGATGACTGTTTCGCGGTCTCTCTATTGCACAACAACTTCGCTGCGGCCACTTCCCCGTGGCCAACTGCATGCCCCCGCCAGCGTGTCCATACGGAATGCCACCCTACCCTTGTCCACGAGGCGTAGGGAACACGCCTGCCCTTGCTTGCTTGGCCCTGCGCCATGCCCACCATATCAACCACTAGAGCCACCGGCACCAGCCGCGGGCACTCCACCCCACCCAAGCGAACCAGGCACAACTGTAGCGTAGAGTTATCATCGGGCGGAAGTGACTCACGCTGCCCACTCCCATGGCCCACCGGTGGCGCGCGCGTGGCACCACCCATTTATGCTCATAGACCCACATGGCAACTCCTGACCCAACCCAAGCAGCTCACCACACACGCATGCTGACCCACCCAATCCATCCAAGCAGCCACCACGGCATGTGCGTGCCCACACCGATCTAACCTAACCCCACACCACGGCACACACACGCAGGCACATGCCCTCACCACTATGCGCGCATGTGTACGCCGACCCACCTTGGCTGCCTTGGTGGCCTTGCCCTCGTCTTGTGGCTGCGCACGCGTGGCGGCATCTCCCGAGAGGATGCAGGGCATTTCACGCAGCAACAGGTGCGTGCCTGCAGGCATTGCAGCGCAAGAGGAAGGGGGCCACGGGGCATACAACAGCAGGAGTGAGTAGAGAGACGAGGGCCACCATGATGGCCCATGTCAAGGAGGGCCACCATGATGGCCCATGTCAAGGAGGGCCACCGTAATGGCGCATGTCAAGCGCCTCGATTGTCCATCCCGCATGGAGGCGCGGCACGCATGGCCACGCCAGGGCAGCATCCACTGCAGGGTGCTATGCAAACAACCATTGCGTGGATGGCCATTAGGCACTAGGCGAATATGAACATGACCAATTAGAGCACAGGAGTATGGAATTGGAGGCTCACGCTGCCGCAAGCAACACCCAGGGCAGCCCCATCACGTCCGCTGGACACGAGATGCCATGACCACAACCGCATGGATTTGACAGCACGTGCAGGTAGCAAGGCACCTGGACCCCACGTCAGGCAGTGCTAGGCACCACGTAGTGCTGGTGCCTTAGCTGGCAGTGGGCGCGCACCATCGTTGAATGATGCCGTTGGCATAACCTACAATTGGCAGGACATGACGCAGGAAGGTCATGCGCAAGGAGTGATGGTGCATGCTCCGATACCAGGCTAAGGTGGCGAGCAGCGTGGGGACTAGGTGAGGCCTTCTGACAATTTCTGGTCATGCTATCTCCTTCGCCATCTGGCAGTAGGTAAGTTAACGGCCCTACATTGCACCCTGGCTATCCGATACGTGTGTGCTAATTGATTGCGGCGTGACGTACCGCGTACAAACAGGTCTTGCAGCAGCTCCGGCGCCTGCATGCAGGTGTGGGCGACGCACAGGCGCAAAGTCACCAAACACAAAGGCAAGTGCTTTGAACAAGTGACAACCAGCAACATACTCACTAAACCCTCTAGGTCTCGATGAACGTTAGCCAGCCGTAACTTATAATGTCCACGGCTACACATATCCACCTCCATTCATTTCCATCATCCTGAACGACTCGACAAACGCGGATAAGATAACAGCAGGGTCGGGCTACCATGGTCCGGAGTATCCAGATTTCTGGCCTGCGCTGGTTTACTCTTTGATATTGAACGAAGCCGTCCCCGTGTGGACTTGAGGCTCAAGAGCGTGGTCTAGAGCGTTCAAGCGAGACAAACTCCACTCCAACCTGCCAGCTATACTTGTGGCCCGTACAGGGATAAGTCCAGGGTTCACTGAACCATGTGGCCTCCCCCTAAGCCACCTGAAAAAGGCGCTAATTCACCCCATATTCAAAACATCCACTGCATCAAGCATCACATGCAATACCCTCACCACTCCGCTGTGGATGACCCTTCCCCCCTGCCATCCATCCTCCACCCCTCACCTGCCATCCATCCTCCACCCCTCACCCGCCATCCATCCTCCACCCCTCACCCGCCATCCATCCTCCACCCCTCACCTGCCATCCATCCTCCACCCCTCACCTGCCATCCATCCTCCACCCCTCACCTGCCGTCCATCCTCAACCCCTCACCCGCCATCCATCCTCCACCCCTCAGCTGCCATCCGTCATCCACCCCTCACCCACCATCCATCCTCCACCCCTCACCCGCCATCCATCCTCCACCCCTCACCCACCATCCATCCTCCACCCCTCACCCGCCATCCATCCTCCACCCCTCACCCACCATACATCCTCCACCCCTCACCCGCCATCCATCCTCCACCCCTCACCCGCCATCCATCCTCCACCCCTCACCCGCCATCCATCCTCCACCCCTCACCCACCATCCGTCATCCACCCCTCACCCACCATCCATCCTCCACCCCTCACCTGCCATCCATCCTCCACCCCTCACCTGCCATCCGTCATCCACCCTCACCTGCCATCCATCCTCCACCCCTCACCCACCATCCATCCTCCACCCCTCACCCACCATCCATCCTCCACCCCTCACCCACCATCCATCCTCCACCCCTCACCCGCCATCCGTCACCAACCCCTCACCCGCCATCCATCCTCCACCCCTCACCCGCCATCCATCATCCACTCGCCCCCCACCTGCACATTGTCGCCATCATAGGCAACTCACAAGCTACCTGCAGGTCGTCATTGTCACCTAACCAGACCGTCACCCAGGGCCAACAACCCCCCCACCTGCACACCATGGCCCTCAATCCACTACCCCTCTCACCTGCACTTCGTTCTCCTCCTACGCCCCCTCACCTGCACGTCGTCGTCGAGGCGCACCACCTCGGTGGCGATGACAGGGCCCGCGTCCATGCGCTGGACAGTAAACGCCAGCGTGACACCTGTCTCCAGGACACCGTGCTGTGTGGCATCAGCACACGATGGGGAGGGGGGGCCAAGCATGCGAGCATGTGATGCGTCCATTCGATGCGACCATGCGTAGGAAGATGACAGCGACCACGCGTGGGAGATGAAAGTGATGGCAACAATGCGTGGTGACAGTTCGCAGGGGGAAACGTCAGAAGCAAGCGTTCAGACTCTTGTGCTGGCGGATACACAGGGAGTGTGCGCGGGTGGGCGGGTAGGTGGGCAGCCTGTTGGGCAAATGGGTGGGGCTTTGGAGCAAGTCGCACACGTGCCTGCATCCACATGTACAATGGTGTCCGCGTGCCTGGGCGGCCACCACAACGTTCCTGCCAGAAAGGCCGAGTACTCCGATGGGGTGGATGCAAGCAACGGGGCATGCAGGATTTCACATTGACTTAAAGCATGGCAGCGTGGGGCGGTGGGATGCTGACCTGGCTGCGGTGGATCCCATCGGCCGTCGTCCCCATCAACCATGCACGGACTGACCTCGCTCCCCCAGGTAAGCAAGTGCCACCTGCGCTGCGCTGTGCTTGTCTTGCCGACGGGAGCATGACAGCACGTGCACCCGGTGACTGCTCACGGGTGGTAGGATCCATCCAAGCGGAGCGGGCGACCCATGTGGGTGTGCAAGCCATGCGAGCGGAGCGGGCGACCGATGTGGGTGTGCAAGCCATGCAAGTGGAGCGGGCGACCCATGTGGGTGTGCACGCCATGCGAGCGGAGCGGGCGACCCATGTGGGTGTGCAAGCCATGCAAGCGGAGCGGGCGACCCATGTGGGTGTGCAAGCCATGCAAGCGGAGCGGGCGACCCATGTGAGTGTGCAAGCCATGCAAGCGGAGCGGGCGACCCATGTGAGTGTGCAAGCCATGCAAGCGGAGCGGGCGACCCATGTGGGTGTGCAGGCCATGCAAGCGGAGCGGGCGACCCATGTGAGTGTGCAAGCCATGCAAGCGGAGCGGGCGACCCATGTGAGTGTGCAAGCCATGCAAGCGGAGCGGGCGACCCATGTGGGTGTGCAAGCCATGCAAGCGGAGCGGGCGACCCATGTGGGTGTGCAAGCCATGCAAGCGGAGCGGGCGACCCATGTGGGTGTGCAAGCCATGCAAGCGGAGCGGGCGACCCATGTGAGTGTGCAAGCCATGCAAGCGGAGCGGGCGACCCATGTGAGTGTGCAAGCCATGCAAGCGGAGCGGGCGACCCATGTGGGTGTGCAGGCCATGCAAGCGGAGCGGGCGACCCATGTGGGTGTGCACGCCATGCAAGCGGAGCGGGCGACCCATGTGGGTGTGCAAGCCATGCAAGCGGAGCGGGCGACCCATGTGGGTGTGCAAGCCATGCAAGCGGAGCGGGCGACCCATGTGAGTGTGCAAGCCATGCAAGCGGAGCGGGCGACCCATGTGGGTGTGCAAGCCATGCAAGCGGAGCGGGCGACCCATGTGGGTGTGCAAGCCATGCAAGCGGAGCGGGCGACCCATGTGAGTGTGCAAGCCATGCAAGCGGAGCGGGCGACCCATGTGAGTGTGCAAGCCATGCAAGCGGAGCGGGCGACCCATGTGGGTGTGCAGGCCATGCAAGCGGAGCGGGCGACCCATGTGGGTGTGCAAGCCATGCAAGCGGAGCGGGCGACCCATGTGGGTGTGCAAGCCATGCGAGCGGAGCGGGCGACCCATGTGGGTGTGCAAGCCATGCAGGCGGAGCGGGCGACCCATGTGGGTGTGCAAGCCATGCAAGCGGAGCGGGCGACCCATGTGGGTGTGCAAGCCATGCAAGCGGAGCGGGCGACCCATGTGGGTGTGCAAGCCATGCAAGCGGAGCGGGCGACCCATGTGGGTGTGCAAGCCATGCAAGCGGAGCGGGCGACCCATGTGGGTGTGCAGGCCATGCAGGCGGAGCGGGCGACCCATGTGGGTGTGCAAGCCATGCAGGCGGAGCGGGCGACCCATGTGGGTGTGCACGCCATGCAAGCGGAGCGGGCGACCCATGTGAGTGTGCAAGCCATGCAAGCGGAGCGGGCGACCCATGTGGGTGTGCAGGCCATGCGAGCGGAGCGGGCGACCCATGTGGGTGTGCAAGCCATGCAAGCGGAGCGGGCGACCCATGTGGGTGTGCAAGCCATGCAAGCGGAGCGGGCGACCCATGTGAGTGTGCAAGCCATGCAAGCGGAGCGGGCGACCCATGTGGGTGTGCAAGCCATGCAAGCGGAGCGGGCGACCCATGTGGGTGTGCAGGCCATGCGAGCGGAGCGGGCGACCCATGTGGGTGTGCAAGCCATGCAAGCGGAGCGGGCGACCCATGTGGGTGTGCAAGCCATGCAAGCGGAGCGGGCGACCCATGTGGGTGTGCAAGCCATGCAAGCGGAGCGGGCGACCCATGTGGGTGTGCAGGCCATGCAAGCGGAGCGGGCTGCAGAATGGGCGTGTGGGAACCGCAACAAGCAACAGCGGGGGCGCGTGGTCGTAATGCCATCTGGCGCAAAATCGCAATCAGAGCGGGGCGTTTGTCTTTTACGGCAACCACTGCCGTCTCACCTCGATGGCACGAGGTACTGGCGAAGCGCCGCGGTAGAGGGGCAGCAGGCTGGGGTGGATGTTCACCGTGCCTGGTGGGCGTGGCGGCCACAGGGTGCCAAGTGGGTGGACATGGCACGTCATTGTAGTCGTCCCAGGGGTGTGTGATTAAATGCGACAATGTGGCTCTACTATTGCATATAATGGAACCTTTGCTTGAAACTGATGAAATAATCATAGTGTGCTTTTCAAAGCCAGGAATCCCCCATTTCACCCCCCAGCAGGCCTGCCCCCCTGGGTGCCTACTCTTGCCCCAGGAAGCTGTTGGGGGATGATGTGTAAGACATGCTGCCACACACACAGGCCTCTCGCCACTGTAGGAGATCTGTACTTGCGCGCACCTGAGGTAGCGTCAAAACTTGTTTGGTGCGCATGCAGTTGGCAATCGACTACTTCTATGACTACATCATGATCCCCCCTCTCATCCTCCTCATCATCATCACCATTGGTGCGTCATCATCATCATCATAGGTCATCATGGGATCTCCCCATGCTGCAATGCCGCTATGCCCAAGGTGCCCCGACCACCCCATGTCCCTCATGGCAACGCTGGGGGGTATATGAGCGCATGCCAGCGGAAAGTGGGTCCTTTGCCAACCGTGCTTGTTCTCTAGACGGCGGGTGCCTGCGTGCGTGGGGGCTGGCCATTTATCCGTAGCCACGCACAGTGCCAACTATTAGTCTCCCCTCTGCACAGGATGGCTGGCTGTGGGGCTAGCGGTGGGTGGCCCCTATAATGTACGCACTAACAGTGCCAGCTGTAAGCATTACCTCGGCGCGGAATGGCCAGGAAGTCGTTGGGCAGAACGTTGCCATACGCGGCCGTGACACACAGGTCGGGCTCCAGTGCACGCAGCTGCGCCAGGAAGTCAGGCTGGGGGGGTTGCCAGGTGGCACAGGTAGCATGTATGCAGAAGCAGGAGCGGCGGGATGCGAAGGCAGGGTATCGCACCCATGGGTTCCCGAGGCAGGAGCAGATCGAGTGAGAGCAAGCTGTTATAAGGAGCCCGTTGTCGACCGAGGGCCCAGCCAGTGACACGGAGCAGCCGAGAGAGAGAGGGATACATATACATATATATAGAGAGAGGGAGAGAGGGAGAGAGAGTGTGAGAGAAAGAGAGAGAGAGGGAGAGAGAGAGAGAGAGAGAGAGAGAGAGAGAGAGAGAGAGAGAGAGAGAGAGAGAGAGAGAGAGAGAGAGAGGGAGGGAGAGAGAGTGTGAGAGAAAGAGAGAGAGAGGGAGAGAGAGAGAGAGAGAGAGAGAGAGAGAGAGAGAGAGAGAGAGAGAGAGAGAGAGAGAGAGAGAGTGAGAGAGAGAGAGAGAGAGAGAGAGAGAGAGAGAGAGAGAGAGAGAGAGAGAGAGAGAGAGAGAGAGAGAGTGAGAGAGAGAGAGAGAGAGAGAGAGAGAGAGAGAGAGACAGAGAGAGAGAGAGAGAGAGAGAGAGAGAGGAGAGAGAGAGAGAGGGGGGGGGGAGAGAGAGAGAGAGAGAGAGAGAGAGAGAGAGAGAGAGAGAGAGAGAGAGAGAGAGAGAGAGAGAGAGAGAGAGAGAGAGAGAGAGAGAGAGGGAGAGAGAGAGAGAGAGAGAGGGAGGGAGAGAGAGAGAGAGAGAGAGAGAGAGGGAGGGAGAGAGAGAGAGAGAGAGAGAGAGAGAGAGAGAGAGAGAGAGAGAGAGAGAGAGAGAGAGAGAGAGAGAGAGAGAGAGAGAGGGAGAGAGAGAGAGAGAGAGAGGGGGGTGGGGGGTGGGGTGGAGAGAGAGAGACGGAGAGAGGGGGGGGGGGGGGAGGCATGTGTCGTGAAGTCCTTTGGAATGGCAGCGTGCCATGAGAGCGCCCTGCCCAGGTTGGACCGAAGGGAACCCAAAGGTGCCCGCACACCACTGGTCCGCACCTTCTCCACCATGGGGGCTAAGGGAGACCACGAGGGCGGACAAGTGCCACCCTGTGCCATGTGAGCCACGAGCCTCTCCACGACAAGCTCCTCAGCAAGGGCGATCTACATTACTTGGCTGCTTGCACCCGGCACTTGGCCGACAACTGTGCACGTGCACAGACTTCCTCTATGCAGGCCATGCCTTGTCGTGGAGAGGGAGGGGAGGGGCTCCACGCGGCCCCGCCAGCAGCCCTACAAGGCCATCACGCATCCAACACTCTCACAACACACCCCATTGGCAGGGCCAGAAGGCTAGCTGGCGTGATGATGACATGTCAGAAGCAGGCGCGATGCGAAGCAGAGCCCATCCCAGGGTATGGGAAAGACAGCCTTTCTTTCCAGTACTCTCCATGGATTTGCTGTAAGCGGTGGCCAACGGCGCCGGGCGCTCACCTCCTTGGCCGTTAACGGGCACCAGATGCGGTCCTCGGGGATGCCCTTGTCGGCGGCTGTCTGCCCCACCGGAGAGGGGAGCAGCGCGCGGCCGCGCCCCTTGCGTGCGGGCGGCATGGTGATCACGACAGGCACCTGTGGCCGACCACGCGCATGGGCGGGTGTGCGCATGTGTGTGAATGTGGGAAGCATGCCGGCCATAGGTGTAGGTGGTGGCAATGGCAAGGGGGGGAGATCAAGAGGGGCAGAGGGGCCCAGCATGGTAGCAGGCAGGTACGAGCCACGATGTCATGAGGGCAGCCGTGGTGCCATGAGAAGCAGCTGCGATGTCATGAGAGAAGCAGTGATGATGTCATGCGAGGAGCAGCTTTAATTTTAAAAAGCATTCCTGAGACTGCTTGCGTCAAGAGCGTATGAACCCATGAGTATCAAAAGATTTAGATGATACTAGTAAAGTAGCTAGAGAACATAATAGTGTAGCTTGGTTCATGGCAGGATCCTGACAACATCCCACAAGCACGATCACTGGCAGAAGCGCTGCCACTCCAACGCGTGCGCGCACACATACACGCATGATGCCTGCCTCCGATGGATTATGCGGGTGGCAGGGGCCAAATGTGCGTGTATGACCTGCGTACTTTCTGGACTGGGCTGGGCTTGCATGCGCGCGCAGGCGACCATCTGAGGCGTGGGCACAGGGGGTCGGGTGTGTTCCTTATGCTATGATACGTGATGTCTATGGCTGACATATCTGCCTAACAAATTGGGCACACACTGCAAGTGTGCAGGGGAGGAAAGCCAAACAAAACGGAGCCCAAACGGGATGCCACCGTGGATGATGCCACCGTGGACCCGCGCCCTCGCATAATCCCTTCACATCATCCCCTCACATCATCCCCCATGTACAAGGGGAAAAGCGAGTGCACAACACATGCCAGTGCCACGCATGCCGTCGTAAACATCACAAGTGAAGAAAGGTCCTGCTACCGGTCCGCATCTTCCCTGCGTGCAGCGGTGCACATTGAACACCGTGTGCTAAAATAAGATGGACAACATGTGCTAGAATAAGATGACCTGCACCAGCATCAGCTGACGGGTCCATGGTCAGCTATCAATGCGGGGTGCAGGTCCTGATGAAGTTGACGCGATCCACGTGCCTCAAAGCAGCTATCTTGTGCTTCCGAAGCTTTGAGCATCGCCTCCAGGACACCTGCAGCCACCTGCGGAACCAAGTCAGGAAATGCGGAGCCGGTGAGGCAGCAGGACGGGCTGTGCGCTTGAAAAACAAAATCACGCAAAGATACTAGCAAAAGCAATACTCTCCGTCGAATCCCAGACAATGCCAACAAGCTCATAGAAGTTCATGCGTGCACGCATACTGCATTCTGTCCAATTGGCTTTACGCCACGGAATTTCTGGGCTGGTTTACACTCCTGGCCTGAAATTATGCAAAATTAGCAATGCCGCTAAAGGCGCTTCCACAACCCAGCGTACCTCCGGAGTTCCCAGAAAAACAACCTTCTTTTTGCTATTAGCTTTGCCTGATAACGATGCAAAGGTTCGATGACGCGCAGACCTGACATTCATGCCCCCGGGCAAGAGGGCCCTCTCCCTCCGCGCAGTCAGCCATTCCCGCATCACGGGAGGGAATGGTCCATGAGAAACTCGCTTACTTAAGCGCGCCTTAGCTTCTATTAAAAACTGGGAAGTGCATATGGATTGTCTGGAACTAAGACCCCTCATAGTCGATGCAGGTAGCGACATGGCTGGCAGACTCGCAATCCTAAGTACCATTTTGGTTAGAAGCGCAGCCGTCACGTGGTCACCAAAGCATGGTATACGGTCGATATCTGCCTGCAGGACTACGACTTAGGATGTATTATAACATCAAATTTTGTACTTGTTATCTTACTTCTCGAGCATTCTGGCCCTTGCACAAATTTTGTTTGCCTCGCTGCGGCAATAATTATTATGGCGTTTCCTTGCCATGTTGGCATTTTGGGGTGTTCCTCACAGCCAGCCAAGTCGTCCAATATCTGCAGTTGTGAGTTGGGCACCACTACCGTCGGTAGGCAGTCCGTTTTACTAGGAAGCAATAGTCAAAGTCTAACAAGGTGAATAGAATATCTTAATCGAGTACTATAACATATGAGAATGCCAGCTATCGTGATTCATTGACTAGACCGTGGAAAGCACCGTTCATCTGCCAGTAACATACGAGTTGGCAGCAGTTCGTACGCAACGCTGTGCGCGTCCCCCAAGGAATGTGCTGCTGCCCGTCGCGGCCCTCGATCAAGTCACCGAGAAATTATTATGGCGGACATGCCTCATCCCCCACGCCGGTGTCGGACGTCGCGCACAGCACACGCATTCAACCAGTGGCGTTGAGGTGACATCTATTTTGACAACGTGTGAATACAGTATTGAATGACCGCTTAAGGGCATGGCGCGGCCCCGTAAGGAATGACACATCGAGGCAGCGATGGAGTCCATGAACTTTCTGGGGACCAGGAATGAACGTCCAATGCATGTCTGGGAAATATGCCGGGTCACATGTAGACCAAGAGTCTATTAGAAAAAGCGATGACATGTGATAAAGTTGAGGTGGAAACGTGTGGGCACCTATTGACGAGTGTGTAAGGAAGCCTGAGAATATATTTCCTAGCTACGCCAGAAAATGGGGCCTGGCCGGGCACCCAGTTAATGAGGAATTCCAAGCTAGACGGTCACCACCGCGGAAGCTGCCCGATGTTGCCTTACCATGACTCAGGAGTTCATGTGGTTGTAACCATCATGATCCTCCTTCTTGGCTTGCCCTCGCAAGCTCGTGACATGCCTGGGTAAGCGTCAGCGTGGGCTTGCATGTGGCTACTGCGAACACTCCGGGCCTGTCTTCATCAGGGTTGTGTTAAAATATTCTGGTTGATATAAACGATTCCCTTTTGCCGTATTTTCTTGCCACTTCTTACTTTGATATTTGCAGCTCCCAGGATGCTTTTCCTGACGACGGGCGCGGCTGCATTCTGACCAGCCCCTGCTCCCCCTGCGGCCCCGAAGAGAAGGTAGGGGGAGCACATCCCGCGTGCTTGGCGGCTCTGGACACTATCTTCTTCTTGTAACGAATGGGAAGCATGTAGAATTTACTGTGCATGCATGTCATGGATTCTAAGGCATCGGCCTGCATGCATATCTGATACCATTGTGCACGCCCGGGCAGGTGAACGAGGCCTACTGCCAAGCGACCGGCTACAAGCAGGAGCTGGAATGCCTGGCGTCAGAGGACAAGACCGCGCGCATCGAGGGCGTGGCAGCGGTGATGGCTGCCGCCCGCAAGTGGCAGCAACCGGAGACGCAGACCAGCCGCAAGAAGGCGCGCAAGAGGAAAGGCGGCGCCAGCGGTGCGTCGTGTGTGTGTGTGTGTGTGTGTGTGTGTGTGTGTGTGTGTGTGTGTGTGTGCGCGCGCGCTTGTGTGTGCCCCGCATGTGGGGGCCAGGTATCGCCCCATGCACTCGTGTCCGCGCTGGTAGATCTGCACGGGCTGTGCAAAATGTTAGGACACATAATACCGCACAAGAGACGGGATAGGGTCAAGCCCTTGTTGTTCTAGATGGCCCTTATGTAATCCGAGGCCCCTAATCCAAGTTTTGTCTACATTTGCCATGGTTTGTACGCCGCACGCTTTTGCTGCCAAATCTAACAGGCTGCGCCATGGCTCTGCTCCATGGAACTACTGCCTTTTGGCAATTTGCACCCTTTGTGCCCCCATGTGTGCCCCCCGTTCGCCCCTATCCTTTGCCCCCCCTTTGCCTCCTCTTTTCCCCGTCGTTGCCTCCTCTTACCTCACTCTGGCTGCGCACGTGCTGGGATGGCTGCGGGCACAGTTGTGGATGTGTGCCTTCCCCGCCACTGGCATCCCTGGTTGACCCCCCTTGTGTTGAGCGCGCCTGCCCCCCCCCCCCCTTCTCTTGGCCATGCCTGCCCACCCCCCTTCTCCTGGCCATGCCCGGCCCCACCCCCCCGTCTCTCGCCCTCAGCACCCGAGGGGTCATCGACCGAGGACATCGCGCGTGTGTTTGAGGAAGGGCTCGCGGGCGACTGGGTCAACAACGGAGATGGGGAGCGCGCCAACAGGGGGGAGGGCGACCGGGGGGGGGGCGAAGGCAGTTCCCCTCGTAGTGACGCGGGTGACAGCATGGATCTGGACAATGCCGAGGTGGGTGGTCATAGGACAGGGGGAGGTGGGTGGCGTAGGACAAGGTGAGGTGGGTGGCGTAGGACAAGGCGGATGTGGGCGGCATAGGACAAGGCGGAGGTGGGTGGCGTAGGACAAGGTGGAGGTGGGTGGCGTAGGACAAGGCGGAGGTGGGTGGCGTAGGACAAGGCGGAGGTAGGTGGCATAGGACAAGACGGAGGTGGGTGGCGTAGGACAAGGTGGAGGTGGTTGGCGTAGGACAAGGTGGAGGTGGGTGGCGTAGGACAAGGCGGATGTGGGTGGCCTAGGACAAGGTGAGGTGGTTGGCGTAGGACAAGGCGGAGGTGAGTTGTGCCGGGCGAGGCGGAGGTGTGTGCCTGTATGTCGCGCATCAACACACGGAGTTGGGGGCCTATAAGCTCGGTATGTGGTGTGGCCTGGTCTGTGAATGGGCGGTTGCACGGACGGTTGGGGGGCCCTTTCTGGACTTGCATGGGATTGTGGATGCTTCTTATCGGAACCGTGGTGGACAGTCGTTATGGGAGGATGGATGGCTGCTACGGGTGATGGGGCGGTCGGGGGTGAGTATTCTGACAATGCCCTCCAGGTGCTGCTACGTGCTCACAGGTTGCTCAGATGATGTCCACCCTTTCTGGCTGACAGCGCATGAACATGGCAAAGAAAATGGATATCGTTGAGCATAACAGAGTGCATTGAATGAGCGCACGAATGGACTCCTCCGCCATGCTTAGGGCCCCACCCTGCTGTAAACCCCTCGCTCCTCACCTGGCCCTGCCCCCTCGCTCCTCACTTGGCCCTGCCCCCTCGCTCCTCTCTTGGCCCTGCCCCCTCGCTCCTCTCTTGGCCCTGCCCCCTCGCTCCTCTCTTGGCCCTGCCCCCTCGCTCCTCTCTTGGCCCTGCCCCCTCGCTCCTCTCTTGGCCCTGCCCCCTCGCTCCTCTCTCGGCCCTGCCCCCTCGCTCCTCTCTCGGCCCTGCCCCCTCGCTCCTCTCTCGGCCCTGCCCCCTCGCTCCTCTCTCGGCCCTGCCCCCTCGCTCCTCTCTTGGCCCTGCCCCCTCGCTCCTCTCTCGGCCCTGCCCCCTCGCTCCTCTCTTGGCCCTGCCCCCTCGCTCCTCTCTTGGCCCTGCCCCCTCGCTCCTCTCTCGGCCCTGCCCCCTCGCTCCTCTCTTGGCCCTGCCCCCTCGCTCCTCTCTTGGCCCTGCCCCCTCGCTCCTCTCTTGGCCCTGCCCCCTCGCTCCTCTCTTGGCCCTGCCCCTCGCTCCTCTCTTGGACCTGCCCCCTCGCTCCTCTCTCAGCCCTGCCCCCTCGCTCCTCTCTTGGCCCTGCCCCCTCGCTCCTCTCTTGGCCCTGCCCCCTCGCTCCTCTCTTGGACCTGCCCCCTTGTCCCTCATTTGGCCCTGCCTCCTTGCCCGTGTTCATTGCACTCTCGCGCGTTTCCCCCAGTTGGACTTGGTGACCAGCGGCCTGCCACAGGGCAGCAAGGTGCTCCAGTTCCAGAGCTGTGAGCCGCCCCCCTCGAGCAACCGCAAGCGGATGAGCCTCTTCACCTTTGAGGTGGGTGCACAGCTGGCGTCCGGCGGGCATGTCCACCGGGGTAAGGCGGGCTAGGGCACACGTTCAGGCAGGGGCCACACATGCCATTGCCTCAGGCAAGGGTTCGTTTCCATGCCCATTGGGGCGCGATATGGTGAGCGATGGCTCTATTTTGTGTATTACCAAGTATCAGGTTAGATGTTATACGTGAGTTATTTATTGCATTCCTTCTGTTTCAATTTTGAGACATGATTGGAGATCGAAACACATTAAGTCCCGTGGGCAAGTCGATCGTGCATTTCGACATCCCTGCCAGCCACAAACAGCCTAGACGTGTCGCACCGTGGGTGGGTACCATGCAAAGCACGTACGGGCACAGGGCACGCACGCAAACAAACACGCACGCACGTGCAAGCACACACACACATACACACACGTGCAAGCACACATACATTCACACACGTGCAAGCAAGCACACACACATACACACACGTGCAAGCACACTTCTTTTATTTGCGGCACTGGCAAGTGGAGATTATGCGCACCTTGTTTAAAGGATGGCCTTTAGAAATGGAGTCAAGCCGACCAGATCCCTGTCGCTCCGTGTGCCATGACACGTCGCCCATTATTCTGTGTGCCGGTGGGCGTGTCGGCAAGAGGTGGCACGTGGGTTCCTTGCCGCTTTTATCCCCCCGTGCACGTGCCTGGCCCCAAGCCCTACACACCCCTCCATACGTGCACCTACATGCACCTGAAGAAAAACGCGCAAGAAGCGAGCGACCCCAACGAGAGAAATACACATCGAGACCAGCCGGCCGACCAACTGTCTGGCCAACCCGCTACCTGGCGGCTCATGCTGCTGCTTACCAATACACTCCCCAGCCCAGTTGGCAACCTGCCTAACCTCTGGCCCCACTGCCCAGTTGAGCTGACCGATGTGGTGTGGTACCCCCTTCCTCCCGTGCACGCAGTGTTTCATGCTGGCCCTGCTGGCCCTGGCGGCACCAGTCGTGCTGCACCGCCGCCACCGTCGCGCGCTCAACCTCAGCGTGGCCCTCACCGCGATGAACCGGGGGGGGTCCGGCGGCAACAACAATGTGGCGGGATGCTTCTAGCGGCAACACCAACCGGCGGGATGCTTCTAGCCACGCACGCTGGCGTGGTACTGGGGTGCAGCGCAATGGGTGCTGTCGACCACCATGGAAGTGATTTGCCGCAGCGATTGGTCGGCCATTACATGGGGCAGCCAGGCCTGTGGTACATCGGTGCTGCTGTTTGGGTCAGTCGACCACACTGGGAAGGGCACCGCTAGTGTGGACGGGTCTTAGCCCATGCCATGGCCAAAGCGCCTTCTTGGGATATCTGGTCAGTGGTGACCATTTCGACCACGAGCATTTCTGTTGACATATGGGGTGCATATCTGTTGAAATCAATGCATAGCCTTTTTATCGAAGGGGCTCATCCAATCTACAAGAACGGCGTCCTGCATGTGCAGAAAGGCCTCCATGAAGCTGCCACACGGCCCGGACAACGCGAAGGCACGAAGCTCAAGAGCACAGGGGAGAGAGGAAGGCTGTCGGCCGGTTACGCCTGTTGGAAAGGTGTTATGGTGGGTGGCTTAGGGAGTAGCACTTCCCATTGCCGCCGCTTGACCACCCTCCATTATGCACGTACTGTGCCTACATGGCTGGGAAAGCTGGTTGGCTGTTGCGTGCCTGTCCGCACTTCCCGAAAGATCACTACCTAGCAATTCCATGCGGCCTTTAGCTAAGCCGCGCATCCGCGCAGTGTGGCAAGTACTGACGAATGTAGCAACCCTGATCGACTTAATAGGGTTGTGTGATATTGAATATGCTTAAATACAGTGGTCACGAGGACTGCATTTGGATGTTGCTCATTATCTGCATACATGCAAAGCACACATATTTATTCTTAGTTGTCTCATGAACACGAAGATCGAGTCCTGACGAGCCCTTGGTCTGGCAGGCCCCCAGCGGAGCCCTTGGCCAGCCAGGGCGGCACATTCTGACCTGGCCTGGCCCCAAGGACATTCCCAAAAAGGTAGGGAAACATGTCACGAACTACGTACAGATGTTGCTGGATGACCTACTGGTCCCAGCCCAGTTTGAATACCGCATCCACTCTCTCTACAGGCTCCCCCTTCGCTGGGCATAGCTTGAAGATCATGGGGATGCACGTGCCCTGGTGCACCTAGAGCAAGGGTCCTTTACATCCCCACCCTTGCAGGAAGTAGCTTAGGATGTATGATAGGCCATATGCCCCCTCTCAAGGGCTATGTGCTACATATACAATTCAATTCAATTCAATTCAATCCACTCTCTCTCCCTTCTTTGGACTGCCATGCAGAACAAGACGCGGTGGCAGAAGATTGTCAAGGCTCACACGCCCGACCCTGTGGGCAAACCCCCTCCCCCCAAGAGGAGGAGGCGTTTTGACGAGTAGGGCAGTTAGGATTTTTTTAGACTAGGTAGATTAGCGTTAGGATAGTTAGATTACGCGGCTCTCTCCTTTCCACTGGTCACCATCAAGGAATATGTGCTACATGATCTCCCAACGGAGGCATGTTATAATTTAATTTAATTTAATTTAATTACTCGGGCCGCAACACTGACATCTCTCTTGCTTGGACGTACTGAGCACTATGCAAAACAAGAAGAGGTGGCAGACCATGCATGGTCCAGGCCCACACCCCAGCCCATGTGGGCAAGCCCTCCCCCCCATGCAGGAAGCTAGAAGGCCAGGGCGCTTTGCTGCAGCTCGAGTAGAGTAGCTAGGATTTTGTAGCTTATAATATATTCGATAAGCTCGGAGTTAGCTTATGTAGTTTGGCGCGGCGCCACGTAACCCCACCCATCAGCAATTTTGTAGATAGCCTGTCGATAGCTTAGACCGGTAGGATTGCGTGCACCCAGCCATCCATCCATCGGGGATAATGCTCCGTTACTCCCCAACGGGAGCACGAGTCTAATTAATTTATTAATTAATCCATCCATCGGGGTTAGTGCTCCGTGACTCCCCAACGGAAGCACGAATTAATTAATTAATTAATCAGCAATTAATTAAATAAATAAATTATTTAAACTCTTGCTCCCGATATAGCTTATAGTTAGGTTAGTTCGATTACGCGGCTTCCTCCACACCACGTCACCACCCATCCAACCTGGAATATGTGCTACATGATCTCCCAACGGAGACATGTTATAATTTAATTATAATTTAATTTTTTGCTCCCGTTGGGGAGTCACGGAGCATTACCTCGATGGATGGGTGGATGGATGGGTACATGCAATCCTACCGGTCTAAGCTATCTAATCTAGATACAAAACAATGCTATTCTATATCTATGATGGTCGCGACCCTAGGGGTCTTGGCTAGCATGCCTCCCTCGTTTGCAAACACGCTCCTTCCCCACTGCAGCCCTGGGTTTTGTTGTCCTCTATGACCTAGGCCCAATTGGCCTTGTCCATCATCATTTTCCAAATCACAGAGAGGCCTAGGCCCCCCATGTCCTAGAGCTACGAGCTGTTCTTTGAAGGTGCGGGCCTTGCGGCGTCTAACCTGGCTGGGCCCGGCCCACGTGCATGAGGAGGTGCCGGCCCGGCTAGCTGGGCGGGGCGCAGCCCTGCATCGAGGGGCCACGTGAGGTGTCTACCTGCTTGGTGTGAGCTAAGTGCACCCTACTAGCAGCAGGCGCCACTGCTTGATGGTGCTGGTGATAAGTGGCATGCCGCGATCTATACAAGTCGCGGACATGATGAGCAGCGTATCATGCCAATATATCGATCACCACACAGCCGTGAAATCATGCCAAAGGTCCTATGTTCGATTCCTTGCTGGTAGCTAAGTTCTAGGCTTTCTTACTTTCTGTGTTCCGCGGAATCTCAGATTTGGGCAGCTAGCGTTTTCACGTTTTAAACAGGTCCTGTTTCTCTAGCTTGCCCGATCGAGCTGGCTTGCGCCACAGCCCTGGGCCGGTATTGGCGTAAAGCGTCCGCTGCCGGGCGAGGGAGATACGGTGGTCCACATAGGCCTAGCTCGCAGCTGGGGAGTAAGCTACGCAGCAACTTGACCGTTTGACGCGGTCCCAATACAGGACGCGAGAGCCATCAAGGAGGAAGAGGTCGGGCGGTGGCTGAGTGAGCCCAATCGCCAGATCGAGCGGCTTGGTCTTCTTGCTGACCTCAAGCCCCACCACACCGGCAGCTGGCCTCATATTGCCAGGCAGTCAAGCCACGTCTGCACGTGCTCAACTGTGCCCCGTCGAATTAAGAGGTCAGTGGGCATGACAAAATATGTTGTCTGCATACTCAGTACTAGCTGTAGATGATGTCCGCCAGCCGAATCTCCGTACTTTCCGCCCCGCCATGCCAGAAATGAGTTGCATGTTGACCTGCAGGCCGGCCTGGTTCCCTACCCATGGCAATGCGAGCAAACCGCTTGCGCGCCTGAATCATTACGTATTCGACCACAATAATGAACAGGTAGGGCGAGAGCACGCAGCCCTGCCACACCGGCACCCGTTCTGCGAAGGGCATGGTGGCGTGGTCCCCGTAGGAAGAAGTGCGCACCGAAGTGGTGGACCCTTCATACAGGTTGCGGATGACAGCAACAACGGGGGGAGGGGGATCCGGAACACTGACAGAGCGAGGATGCCCCACTGCCGCCACAGCGCAGGCCGGCCAGAAAACCGAATCGAAGGCTTTGATGAAGTCCACCAGCACAAGGTGCAGAGGGGACTCACCAGGATGAAGGCCGTGCCGAGTTCTTCCGGCCTGCTTCCACAAGGCGGCGAGTAGCGAAGAGCGCCTGTACTGTGTTGTGGCCTGGACGGAAGCCGTGCTGAGTCTCGCTGAGGTGGCCGTCCAGCCGGGCCGTGCGCAGACCGTTCAGGATGAGCCGCATGAGAAGCTTGAGGCGGGCACTTTGGATGCACACCCCTCTATAGTTGCCGGGGTCGGCGGGCGACCCCTTGTTGTTTTACAGCATCGAGTGCGAAAACTGTGTTGCATGCCAGCACTCTAGGGGCGGTTGCGACGACAGCAGAGTGCGGTACGTTGCAGATATCCCGGAAGAGCAGGATGCATGACACCAGTGTCTTCAAACTCGGCGGCGACTGGTTAATTTCACTCATCAGCAATGGAATGTGTGCTACATAATTTACGTGAATCGATCTTCCATACAACGGCCGGGTCATGCTATATAACTTACTTTATTTAATTTTAATTTTATTTAACACTGGCATGTATCGAGTAGTGCTCAGGCCAGATGCACGCGACCAACATGGCACGAGCGTGCCGCATGTCTAACGGTTATATGCACGTAAACATCAAGGAAATAAACAACCAGCGCAGGCTAAGAAATCGTAAACATGTTTGTATGCATGCATGTCCACAGCCGCAAGCCACGTCGAGCGCACATGGTTGACGGCAGAACTCATGGAACTATTGCGTCTGAGCCTCCCCCCCCAAAATTTATTTAATCGTGCTCCCGTTGGGGAGTCATGGATCCATTATTCCCGATGGACGGACGGACGGACGGACGGACGGACGGACGGACGGACGGACGGACGGACGGACGGACGGACGGACGGACGGACGGACGGACGGATCGACGGACGGACGGACCGACGGACGGATCGACGGACGGGTGGGTGGGTGGTGGGTGGGTGGGTGGGTGGGTGGGTGGGTGGGTGGGTGGGGTGGGGGTGGGGTGGGGGGGGGCGGGCGGGCGGGCGGGCGGGCGGGCGGGCGGGCGGGCGGGGGACCGTGGGTGGGTGGGTGGGTGGGTGGGTGGGTGGGTGGGTGGGTGGGTGGGTGGGTGGGTGGGTGGGTGGGTGGGTGGGTGGGTGGGTGGGTGGGTGGGTGGGTGGGTGGTGGGTGGGTGGGTGGGTGGGTGGGTGGGTGGGTGGGTGGGTGGGTGGGTGGGTGGGTGGGTGGGTGGGTGGGTGGGTGAGTAAGTAAGTAAATAAGTATTTGCAACGTGTCATGCACAAGGGCATGCCACAGAGTACTATGCTAATCTCATTAGAAAAATAATTATAGGAAAGTTACAAATATCGTCTGCATCAGGGCCCAACCATAGGTGGCCGGGTGGGTGGGTGGGTGGGTGGCTGGTGGGTGGATGGATGGATGGATGGATGGGTGCACACAATCCTACCGGTCGATCTATGAACTATCTATTCTACCATTCTATCTATATAGAGTAAGCAAG
Source organism: Mesostigma viride (assembly GCA_009746045.1). Taxonomy (NCBI): domain Eukaryota; kingdom Viridiplantae; phylum Streptophyta; class Mesostigmatophyceae; order Mesostigmatales; family Mesostigmataceae; genus Mesostigma; species Mesostigma viride. Next base: position 3,052,841 of record RPFO01000065.1, read on the forward strand.
ACCCTATAGCCTGGGTCTGGCCTGGCATGCTCCCCGCGCTTGCAAACACGTACGCGTGGATCGAACAACCGAACATACTATACACGATGCTACGTAAGGTAGTGGTGCGTAGGAGGACTGACCTGCCCCATGCACTCGATACCTAAGGTATCAAAGCGTGAAACTGTTAATTTGACCACGGCTGAATCTGAATTACGAAAAATCCGGTTCTGTACCTATATACGCGGCTGCGCTCATAATTGTGCCAGCTACACTCTACTCAGGCATGAGCACTCTACTCGGGCATGCATACATGCAAGTCCAGCGCTGGCGCAGCGATCAGTAGAGCTCTAGAGCTTGTATATGATTTGGTATATCAATTGTGTCTGAAAATGCAACAGTGCGTGGCTGCAGGGATATTACAAATGTCATGGTAGCTTTGCAACTGCGCCTCAAACTGCCAAAAAGCCAAACGGCTTTCACTTTGGGCCAATTAAAGTAACGCCACATGTATGCAATTTTCATGTGAAATAGATATTGTGAGAAAGGCCGAAAAGCCCTTTCCCACCTGACTTACCTACTTACCTGACCACAAGATTAACCTGCTACGCATGCTACGCTCTGTCCAAGCACACCTACACAATAAATGGGGTTGAACAGGTACCTCCCATACGCGGGATTTCCACACGGAAGAGGAGCAAACAGATGCTCTCAGTGGCATTCATCGATATGCCTGCTTACATGACGCTCGCTGGGTAAATGAACACTACAAATGGGACACTGCACACCCGCTGGCTGATCAACCGCTGGAAGCCTGCCAGCAGGTGCGGCGGTGGCATGAGGTATATCCATGGTCGCCACCTCAGATGTCACTGCCATGCCCGCAGGATGATCCGGGCCACCAACTTGTTCCCGCCCTGCGGATGCAATAGGCACTGCGGCGTTAGCGTCTGCACCGATGGCCGCCGCCGTGAAATGGCTGTCCAGGTGCTGGTTCAGCCGCAGCATGGCGTTGGGGCCCTGGAAGCCTACACCACACACGGGGCAGCTGCACACCTGCACCGCACCCTCCACAGGGGGGCCCATCGTGTCGCTGGCCGCCACAGGTGCAGATGCCAGCACGGGGCCGCGGTCGCTATTGGCTGGCTGGCCATGCACCGCCTCCAGATGCATCGGCATGTCCTTAAGCCTCACCTTGCGCTTGCATCTGTCACACTCCTCCGTCCTCGACCCGCACTCGCCCTCGTGTGCGCACAGGCCCTGCAGCCGGTCGCGCGGGTCCTCGGGCACCCCCCCCGCGCGCACGAGTGCCCCGCAGAAGCGGCATGTGACCAACCGGAGGCTGCACTCCTCCCCGCGGTGGCGGATCATGGCCTCCATCTCCAGCATGGCCCCGCACGCGCACGGCAGCGGCCGGTGCATCACCGCCATGTGCTTGTCCACGTCCACATCCCTGAGGGCCTTGCCGCACGCGACGCAATGAACATGCCGCGCGCGGTCGCTAGCTCGCATGACCAGCCCGCAACCGGGGTGGCCGCACACCACGTTGTGGCGGCGGCAGTAGGCCTCGTGCAGCACCACTGACGCGGCCGGTACTTGCTGCTGGCAGTTGCTGCACTGCGCTAGACCGGCCGCGCCCGCAACCGCGGCGCCGGTCTGTGGCACCCCTGGACCCCCGAGTTTCTGGCCGCCACCTGTGGCACTGCGCACTTGTGCCGTGAGCACGTAGCGTGCCTGCCCCCGATAGCCGTGCACGCCGACCATGTAGACTCCCGCTCCGGCAAAAGGCGGCGCATCAGATATGCACACAACCTGTGCGCAAGGACGAGGTGCCACGTGGCCGGGTTACAGCAGCCAGGGCAAGGGGCACAGACCGCCGCCGGCAGTAAACGGTCAAGTGTCAGCCGATGCATCGTAGTACTATGAAATGTGCCAGGGAACCACCATCAAACTGTTCAAGGCCGGAAGTGACGCTCTGAGACACGCCCCCGCCATGAGGCAGGAACCAAAGACATGGACACAAATACACCTCGCTGTGTCCCCCACACAACCCACCTTGCCCCCCCCCTTGGTGGCCGCGCCACACATGAGTGTGAGGGCGTCATGATGGGACAGACCACCCACCTTGTCCACCACATTGTGGCAGCTCCAACTATGGTCGAACACAGTGGGCCACGATGAAGACGCGAGAGCGACCCGCTTGATGTACAAGTCCGCGTCACTGCCTGTGCTGTCCTGCGCCTGCGTGGTCGCGGCATCCCCCTCCCTCGGGGGCGGCTCGCCGTGTACCTGCAGGGACACCAGGATGTGGGACTGCCCGGTGGCCAGCATCTGGGCAACCTCGTCGCTCACGGTCATGCGGTGGTAGCAGTAGAGGCCCTCGCGCACGCTGCCACGCACGGTGGCGGGCGCAGCGTCTTCACGTGCGGCAAGTGCCAGCTCTCCGGCTGATGCGCCGTCGGTGCCATCGGCGCCCGCCATGCCCGCGCCTGGGCCACCACTCCCTGGCTGGGTGTACACGATGTCCATCTCCATGTTGGTGTCGATGAGCGACACCTGGCGGGGGGGCCATGTAACAGGCGCACGCAGGGCAACGCAAGGGCAAGCTAAAAAAGAACTTCATTCCGGCCTACGGCTTCACGAGGTCACGAGGTAACCCCTTTTCTCTCGTCCTCTGACACTGTGAGCGATCTTGTGGCATCTCTAGCGCACGCCATGCGCCAACACACAGGTCACACGTGCACAATAAAGGATATTTTCCGCCATGTTGCCCCCACTCCCACGCACCCCCAGCCCCTACCCACCCCACACGACCCCCCAATCTAGTCGCCAGTGTAAAAGTTCTGGCAAATAAGAATCACCCCCGTGCATGACCCTGAGTTGGCAAGGCGCGCCCGCAGGGGAATGAAGCATGTGGCCGCGCCCACCCACCCGGTGACGTGGCAGCAAGCCAACGCTCGGGTCAATCAAAGGGCCAAGCAATCGGGCAGGTTATTGGCTGCCACATCGACGACCGACACAGCGCGGACCCCACACCATTCCACCCACTTTGCACGTATTCGTATGAAACTTTGCTTGTACATAAGCTGCCGCACCCGCACCCTCCCTCCCTTGTGCCACCGGCGTGCAAGACCAACAGCATGGCCTCATTCCTGTGCACACTCCAAGGGGACGACCCAGAACAAGGACCAGGACCTTGATCGGACATGGGGCAGGGCGAGGGTCAGGGCAAGGGCATAGCGCAAGGGCAAGGGCAAGGGGCAGGGCAAGGGGCAGGGCAAGGGTCAGGGCAAGGGTCAGGGCGAGGGGCAGGGCGAGGGGCAGGGCAAGGGGCAGGGCAAGGGGCAGGGCAAGGGGCAGGGCAAGGGGCAGGGCAAGGGGCAGGGCAAGGGGCAGGGCAAGGGGCAGGGCAAGGGGCAGGGCAAGGGGCAGGGCAAGGGGCAGGGCAAGGGGCAGGGCAAGGGGCAGGGCAAGGGGCAGGGCAAGGGGCAGGGCAAGGGGCAGGGCAAGGGGCAGGGCAAGGGGCAGGGCAAGGGGCAGGGCAAGGGGCAGGGCAAGGGGCAGGGCAAGGGGCAGGGCAAGAGGCAGGGCAAGGGGCAGGGCAAGGGGCAGGGCAAGGGGCAGGGCAAGGGGCAGGGCAAGGGGCAGGGCAAGGGGCAGGGTATATAAATAATAATTAATTATTATTTATATTTTTCATAACTGTCCCACACGTGCGCTCATGGCGTGGCGTGGCGTGGCGTGGCGTGGCGTGGCGTGGCGTGGCGTGGCGTGGCGTGGCGTGGCGTGGCGTGGCGTGGCGTGGCGTGGCGTGGCGTAGTGTGGCGTGGCGTGGCGTGGCGTGGCAAAGACAGCGTTGGCCTCACCTGGCTGTCCGGTCTTAGCTCTGCCACCCGCAACACCAGCGGCGCGCCATGTGGCGCCTGCAGCGACAGCACGTCGCCCACCGCGAGTGTGGCGTACGGCCGCAGAACACCCTCCATGAACGCCTTCTGATCCGGTAGCTGCTGCAGGCCCAGCGCGCCGCCCTCCTCCTCCCCCTCCCCCTCCTCCATGACTAGCCGCGCAAACTCTCCCTTGGGCAGGTGAACGTAGCGTACCGACAGGGGCGGCAAGGGGGCCGCCACCGCCCCCTCCGCGCCCACATCCAGCGCCATCCCCACCACAGCGTCAGCACCCATTAGCGCCGGCGCATCCACGCGCAGGCCGAGGCAGCGTGCAACCTTGTCGGTGACCTCGATGGTCCCTTCTGTTGCGGTGAACTCCAGCACGCCAGCACACGTCACCGCGGGGAGCGAGGGGCCGCACCCCTCCCCGCTGCCATCCGCGATCGCATCGCGCGCTGCAGCGCCCCCCCCATCTGGCGCTGCGCGGGTGAGGGCCAGGTACATGGGCCCTTTATCCAGCGCGCCCAGCCGCGACAGGGCCTCCAGCGCGCTGTGGGGCAGCCGCACCTTGTCACCTGCAAACGAGGGGACGCCAAACAAGGCACCAAACAGGGCGCCGAACAGGGGATGGACATGGGGTGGACGCAGCACACGGGCACGTAAACAGCAGCAGCAGCAGCAGTAGCAGCAGCCAGGCAGCACACTAACAATTGCGCGTACAGGGAGGGTGGAAAGGACAACAACGAGGTCGTGCGACAAAAGCGAATTAGGATGGGATCCAGACAATGATTTTCTGTGCTTATTGACAGGGGTCATTTGGCTGGGGTCCTCGACTGGGGTCATGGATAAGGGTCAAGGCGGGATGGACGAAGAAGGGGGGGAGAACGCAGGAAGAAATGGCATTCTTTGATCTATTTCATGCAGGACTTCAGGAATGCCACGCCGCTCACAAACAGCTCGCCGACTGCTAACTTGGGTATCTGCTCACAGCAAGGAATCACGATCGCGGTCGGCATAACCAGAATTTTCAAATGCCTCGTCCACAACAACTTATTCCTGGGCATAGCTCATCGTGACGTGTCTTATTTAGCCGGCTTGTTCACGTTACCTTGGCGGAAAGCCACCGTTGGCTGAAGGACGCAGTGGAAGTCGACGCCATCAGCTCTCCAGAGCAACTCAGCTTCGCGAAGGATTTCCTGGAATAATTAAGATTGCAAGCCACAGAGTGGGAAAAAAATATCCCTTGTGAATTTCGGCTTAACGGAATCAATCTCGCCTCCCACTTGCAGGAAACGACGCCTTGCTCGGGCTTGGTATACAAGCTACCTTTTCTCGTAACTCGGCTGTCCTAAGCCTCTGCTGGCGAGCTTCTTCCTCATGAGCTAGGCGCACTCTTTCTGCGGCCTCTTTTGCCTTTCTCAAATCGTTAGCTTTCTTCTCAGCTGCTTTCGCCCGTTTCTGCTGCTCCTGTTGAAGCTTCTCCGCGGCGGCTTTAAATTCCCAATTCATTCAGGCTTTTGGTACCAGCTTAATTCCTGCAAAAAAAAATTAGCAAATGTATTGCCCTACAGAGCTACAGTTCAAGAGGGAACGAGCATCTGTGTTGTTCAACTGGCCAATGCTTGCACAAATTTTACCTCATGCTTCCACACAGTTCCACTCACGTGCGCGCACGTTGTGCACGCGTCAGATTGCACATGTTCTCAGAACAATGAGGTAATAAGCAGGTATATTCTGAAGTACGCGTACTAGTACTTTTGCCTGTATGCACTCGCTAGACACAGTATAGGTAGGCTGACATGTACGTATATCCTCGTCGTTGCCCGCGCCGCGCATGGGCAGCAGAGATTTGGCCGTGGGCCGTGCCAGAACACACGTCGCAGATCTATGCATGCACATGCGTACGTATGTACGATGCAGGGAGCGCCGCGATGTACGAATGCCTCCCTGAAGTGGCCTACGATAACAGAAAAGCAAGATCACGCCGGCATTGGCATGCTTCCCACACCCAGGAAAAAAAGCAGAAGACGTCAGTTGCGCAAGAGACGGTAGTCCTGCTCGAGCACCAGCGTACCAACCCATGGCAATGATGGCATCCACTGCAGCAGACTGCAGCCAGTGCTCGAGTAGCTACTTCTGCACCAACCCGATGAAGACTACAACACAGTTGCTCCCCTGAAGGTACGGCCGTCACTGTAGTGAGCTATGGCTGCCACAAAGTTCCGAGCTGAAGGCTACCAGAGCTCCTGGGATCTTGTTTTTGCCACGCAGCTTGGGAGGCAGCATCCACCAACAATTATGGCGCTTGGTCACCAACAATGATTGGCAGCGACCCGCGTGGCAGGCAGGACAACCGCGCAGGCAGTTCCAGACTACAGCACCGACGACTGACGACATGGGGGACGCGTAATGGGGGCGAAGCATGCTACCTTCAACAATGCCCGGCATTCTGCATATCCCGCAAGCGTTTACGGAAATGAGTGCGCGTTATAATGTAGCGACGATTCGCAGTGGCACCGCCCCACTTTACCTGAGCTTCCTGTCAGATGCTGGTCCCCATCCGCGCGTGAGCACGGTACATGTCATGCGCGGGACCTGAAGTTACGACGCTTCCCGACTCAGCAGAAACGGTCAGGGCCTGGCGCCTTTAGGCAGATTCCCTGATATAGCAAGGGTTCGGGCAGTATAATGGCTCCTAATGTACGGTCGAGACGAGTAACCACTCCCGGGCAACGGGAGTGGGTTAAGTACGCAGTCGTGGCAGTTTTGGCTCTTACTTTCCTCTTTTTCCGGCACAGGGAGAAAGCCGCTTCCCTATTCTCAACCAGAATTGTGGGTACTGCTGCAGACGTGCAGTCCGACATGGGGTCTGCCGCTTTTAGTGAACCGACAACCGTCCCTGTCCCTGGCGACACAAGTGGTGGCGATACCGGTCAAGACGCCGCCAGTGCTGAACAATCTGGCGACCAAACGGTTGGCAATCGCGACAGCATCAGCGACGGCTCAAGGGGCGGCAATGAGGGTGACAGCGCGTCGCGGGCCAATGACGAAGGGAGTAATGCTGGCGATGCAACAGGTGGCAACGAGCGAGGTGGTAATTCTGGTGACGCGCCCGCTGGCGGTGGGGAGGAGGCCAGTGGAGGCGGCCCCGTAGGGGAAGACTTGCTGCTGTCTGACGGCACAACGCAGAGGGAGGAGCGGCGCATCGTGCCCGGCAACCTGCAGCCGTCGCTGCAAAGGTATCTGTCGGGCCCCTTCACGGACTTGGTCAACCGTGTTATGGAGAAGCAGCTGCACAAGCTGGAGATGTTGAAGGAGTTTGGGGAGGGTGCGGGCGGCAGCGGCGGGGCGGGGGGGCCAGGGGCTGCCCCCGGCCCTGTGCCCGCCCCCCCACACAATGTGGCCTCTCGGTGGCACTCGTCGGCCTGCCAGGACTTCTACCAGTGGAGCGTTCCGCGTGACGTCTCACAGCAGCCGTCGCGCAAGAAGCCGCGCGAAGACATGTCGGACGCGGCCGAGAGCACCGCGGGGTGGCGGCCAACGGGCAAGCCGATGGCGACGCCGCAGCCCATCTTGCGGGCGATCACGTGGGAGGATCACCACGTGCAGGACCCCAACTGGAACCCGTCACCCCTGTGGGAGTTGCCTCTCTACCTGGGCACGCTCGCGCGGCAAGTGCCCATGTACTCCCCGCAGCCGTTTGTGTGGTCGTCGTCGGTGCGTGTGCCCTTCACAGGCCCCTCGGTGCGCTTCTACCCGCCGTACCCCATCGTCAACCTGGTGGAACAGCTGGGCCACACGCTGGGCCCCAGTGCCGAGTTTGGCTTCCGCAAGCCGGCACGCACGAGCTTCACGCTCAAGGACGTGGAGGCGCACAAGGTGGTCGCGTTCGTGCAGCACCCGCTGGACCGCTTCTTCAACGCGTACATAGGCATCAGCAAGCTGCTGCAGTCACAGGAGTTCTTGTCCCCCGAGGTGCGCGCGGTGCTGGAGAAGTCGACCACCTTCTTCGGCATCAAGACGGAGCCCGAGCGGTTTCGCGCGTTTGCAAAGGACGTGCGCGCGGGCAAGTGGATGATCGGGGGTGAGGACCTGCTCACCCAGAGCTACTTGCTGAGTGGGACGGACCGCGACGGCAAGCCGCTCCACTACGACTTCATCGGCAAGCTCGAGTTCCTCGAGGACAGCTGGCGCGAGCTGGAGGCGCTGGTGGGCGCGCGCACACCGGTGGCCATCTCGCGGGGACAGCTTCGGCTGCTGGCAAGTAGCCTCGCAGACAAAAGCAAGCACCCTTGGTTTGACCCAGCCACACTGCGCATTGTGTGCCAGGTGTACGCGCAGGACTTTGAGTGCTTTGACTACGCGGTGCCACCCGTTTGCTACAGCGCAGCATCCCAGGCCGCAGCATAGGGGCGGCAGGGCGGCACGGGGGGGGGGGGGGGGGGGCGCGAAGGAGGCAGCACATAGGGTATGGATTTCCAGGGGAAGCGCCTCATGCACGTGCGTAGAGCCTAGATCCCCCGGCAGAACGATAGCTGGCCTGTCAGGGTGTTTCAGTCCAAGGGTATTTGCTTCTGTCATTGCTGGTATTCAGCCATGAGCGCTTTCATGGAAGGTGTGTCGCAAGGATGCACCCAAGTGCCCTGCTGCTGGTTGGTGATCCTCCATCGAGGGTTGCGGATGGTATCCTCTCCTGCAGATGTTGGTACTGTCCCGACATCCTGTGTAGTGTGTGGCAGCAGGCCTAAGGATCAACTAGCAAAAGTTACATCAAGTGAGACAACTATTATGTTGAGACTAGCACCTTCCTGACAAACAGAGTGAAGACACCGTGCGAACACGTCGGTGGCATGCACCAGACAAGACACATGCCGCGGCGTGGCGTTGCATGACTAATGTGGTGTTAGCATGTCGTGGCGAGTATATAGAACTGGTTCAGGACCTATTCACAACTAGTCTGGTGCAAAGAGGGAGGGCGCCCTCGCGTGACTCCACTAGGTGCACATTGAATGGTGGCAATAATCCCCGAAACTGCCTGAGTGTATGCATGACAGGGTAATCCTACTATGCGTGTAAGTAAGTAAGTAAGTAAGTAAGTAAGTAAGTAAGTAAGTAAGTAAGTAAGTAAGTAAGTAAGTAAGTAAGTAAGTAAGTAAGTAAGTAAGTAAGTAAGTAAGTAAGTAAGTAAGTAAGTAAGTAAGTAAGTAAGTAAGTAAGTAAGTAAGTAAGTAAGTAAGTAAGTAAGTAAGTGACTCCCCAACGGGAGCACGAGTTTAATTAATTAAGCAAGTAAGTAAGTAAGTACTTGCGTACCATGCGCATGGGCATGCCACGGAGTACTATGCTAATCTCATTAGAAAAATAATTAAACGAAATTCACAAATATCAAGGAGACAAGTTACAAATATTGTCTGCATCATGCCCCAACCATATTGTCACTAGAGGGGGATCTCCTTATCTGAGCTGTCCTCTAGAGTACTGTAATGGCGCGCAGACGAGGGCCGGGGTAGTGTAGCGGCTATCCTCAGGGGCAATAAACTCCACCTGCGGACTTATACCCGGCCTGCATTCTACCAATGGGCCGCGGGGCCCGTGGCGCAAGAAAACAGGAGCATGCCCCGCAGGAAGGTGCTTATCGCAGACGGCAGCCCATTTCTCCTTCATCATGCACCGCGCGGGTGCGGAGTACGCCACTGCGGGTGTTGACGGACATGGTCCGATGTCGTCAGCCGCGTACGGGAGGGGAGCCATGCAGCTGCCAAGGAGCTTGAAGCGAGTCGCCGGGGGGACCCGGCCGCGGGGCTAGGCCGTCCAGCAGGAGGAGGGTGGGTGGGGTGGTCCCAGCGGGAAAGCTTGCCGATGGCCATCATGCATAAAAAATCGAAGTTATCGAACTCCTGACCCATACTCCAACATCGCCTGTGCCTCACCACATCCCAGCAATGACCTTCCAGTTGATTCCATTTTTGTTATTGTTATTATTATTACTCTTTACTTTGTCTTTATTTCTTATTGTTCGTTTAACTAATTAATTAGACTCGTGCTCCCGTTGGGGAGTCACGGAGCATTAACCCCGATGGATGGATGGGTGGGTGCAAACAGCTAGTCCTACCGGTCTAATCTATCTACTACATCAGCTACCTACAACATCTATCTAATCAACATCACGAGCGACAACATCTATCTAAACAACAGCATGCATGCTACCCTAGGGGAGCTGTCTGGCGTGCCTCCCGTGGGTTTGCACACGCGGGCGCTTCCCCACAGGGGGGGGCTCGTTGTCCTCTACGACCTGGGCCCACTTGGCCTTGTCCATCATCTTTTATTATATATATTGTTCGGCAGGGTTGCCACCTGCTCATCGATGTCTCCGTGGCTCGGCCGCTCTCTGGTCGCCACATCCTCCGGGCGGCTGCGGATGCCGGCGCTGCTGCCGCTGTGGCTGAGCGCAACAAGTTTGCCTCCTACGGCAATGTGGGGCCCCACCGGGTCATCCCCTTTGTCCTTGAGGAGTTCGGGGCCATGGGCCCCAAGACAGCGGAGTTTTTCCACGAGTGCTGCATGCCAGCGCCGTGAAGACCGCCTCGACCTCGAGGGTCAGACCGCCCCGTGGTCGGCCCACACGTGGTCCTCGTATTGGCGGCAGCGCCTGTCACTCGCCCTCACTCGCACCGTGGCTGATGTGTTATTCCGCCGCACCCGGGCCGACTTTGTCGCGACCCATGCGGTCTAGATCCCTTCCAGGCCTGCATGGTGGGCCGGCAGCGCTGTTGCTGCGTGTAGTTTTGTGATGTATACTGAGTTAGTTGTACCTTGTGCAGCTGGCGTGATCCTTGGATGTCCGTGCACAGATTACTATTAATTTCTTCAGGGTTATTCTCCCAGTTATCGGGTTTTTCCTTATGTTGCCTGCCTATCTCACCGCCGTAATCTATCATTCTCAATGAATATATATTGTTGTCTCCTTGATATATCGTTCGTATATTATTACTGTTTACGTTTTTTCATTGTTTCTTTCTTTCTTTCTCTTTTTCCCTTTGTAATGTATACTCCTTAGTTTTTCTTTTAGGGCGCCACTTCGTGTATATGTGTGTATGCGTTCCCTCTTTTCCTTCTTAGTTTTGGTTGTTTGTGCTGGTCGTGGTGGTGTGTGTGTGTGTGTGTGTGTGTGTGTGTACGTGTGTTTTCCCTATCAACCTTTCTTGTTACCCTCTGTCTCCCTCCAGGCAGGTCTACCTAGAGATAGCCACGCGCGCGCGGCTCCCGCGGCCTTCGCGTCTTTCCTGAGTTTCCTCTCATACAACTACCCTAGTCCTTCCACGGCGTTGGATCGCCATGCGTCCAGGCATAGTTGTCTCACTTCATTAAAATTAAATTAAATTATAACATGCCTCCGTTGGGAGATCATGTAGCACATATTCCTTGCTGGATAGGTGGAGGTGGAGGAAGCCGCGTAAGCGAACTAACCTAACTCTACGCTATCTAGTCTAGAAAAATCCTAACTACACTACTCAGCAAATCACCCCAGTAGTTCCTCTTGGGGGGAGGTGGCTTGCCCACAGGGGCTGGCGTGTGGCCGGGCCTGGACAATCTTCTGTCACCTCTTCTTGTTCTGCATGGCAGTCCAAAGAAGGGAGAGGGAGTGGATTAAATTAAAATTAAATTAAATTATAACATGCTGATCAGAAAATAACATGCCTCCGTTGGGAGATCATGTAGCACATATTCCTTGATGGGTGGTGGAAAGGGGAGAGCCGCGTAATCTAAGTTATCTAACTATTAAATTAAATTAAATTAAATTATAACATGCCTCCGTGGGGAGGTCATGTAGCACATATTCCATGATGGATGGGGTGGAGGAAGCCGCGTGGTCGAACTATACTAACGCTAGGCTATCTAGAAAATCCTAACTACACTACTCATCAAAACGCCTCCTCCGCTTGGGGGGAGGTGGCTTGCCCACAGGGTCGGGCGTGTGCGCCTTGACAATCTTCTTCCACCGCGTCTTGTCCTGCATGACAGTCCAAAGACGGGAGAGAGAGTGTATGCGGTGCTCAAACTGGGCTGGGACCACTAGGTCGTCCAGCAACATCTGAACGTAGTTGGTGACAGGTTTCCCTACCCTTTTGGGAATGTCCGCGGGGCCAGGCCAGGTCAGAATATGCCGCCCTGGCTGGCCAAGCCGCTGGGGGCCGGCCAGACCAAGGGTGGTGTCGACCTGGCTAGTGCGGGCAAGGTGTCCTACAAATGCTATCCTACGCTGCCTAATCTCGTCCGAAACACGAGGCATGCCATGATACAAAGACTCTGATGACGGACGCTCGGAAAAACCTACGTTAAGGACCTGCCGGAGCATCCTGTAAACTGTGCCGTCGAGCCGAGCTGCCAGTTTGGGTGGGAGGGTCCACGCCTCGGCGCCATACGTGAGCACCGTGAGGACGAGGACCTTGAAGAGCATGCGTTTGCGGTGCCCGTCCAGGCCCTTCGAGCGCCAGTAAGGTGTGAGCGAACGGAGCTTGGCCCAGGCGAGGGCGATGCGGGTGTCCACATCGTCGTCGGTGTCAGGAAGCCAGCTCCCCAACAGCTTGAAGCGGTCGCGGAACGGGACCTCCGTCCCGTCCCGGCGCATGACGTGATCCACGACAATAATGAACAGGTATGGGGACAGGACACAACCTTGCCACACCCCGTGGTGAAGGGGGAATGGTGGAGTGGTGCCCTCCGCAGTCCGCACTACTGCCTGTGAGCCCTCATACAGTCGGCGAATGGCAGCAATAAACGCAGGTGGTACCCGATCCAGAGCTAGGATGGCCCAAAGAGCCTCCCAGAGAACCGTGTCAAAGGCCTTGATATAGTCAACAAAAATGAAGACCAGCGGCAAACTGTCAGGGGGAAGTCGACGCACCTCCTCCATCAACCGGCGCGCGACAAACACAGCCATGACAGTGTTACGACCACTACGGAAACCCATCTGAGACTCACCCAGGTGTGGGTCCAGCGCGGCGCGGAGCCTGTGCAGCATCATGCGCATGAAGACCTTCAGCGCGGCGCTCTGGAGGCAGACACCCCGGTAGTTGCCGGGGTCAGCAGCAGAGCCCTTCTTGTACAGCATGACGCGGATGGCCGTCTGCCACTCAGCAGGCGGAGGCTCGTCAGAGAGCAGGACACGGTTGCAGAACGCCAGCAGAAGATCCCTAACCGCCAGATCAGGGGTCTTCAGCAGCTCAGCAGAAAGGTGGTCGGCACCGACCGCTGCATCGTACCGCAGGCGAGCAAGGGCGCCGTCCAATTCCTCCAAAGTGAAGGGGGGACAACGTCGTCAGTGGCAAGGCGGCCCTCCTGCAAGGCGGGGACTTGGTAGTCCGCGGCCGAGGAGGGGGCGCCGGTGGCGGCGGGGGTCCGGCGACCCCGAGGCGGGCGGCCGTCTCGGGGTGCAGCGGCGGGGGGGGGCGCGAGCCCCACCGGTCAAGGAAACATTGTGGGCCAACCAGCGGTCAAGGCTTACCGGCGCCGTGCCGTCCCCCGTATGCTCCACCGGGGTGCGCTGCCGCCGGCCGCCGAGCCGGTCGAGGTGGTACCACATGTCCTTGCCCTGGTTGCGGGCCTGGCAGGCCTTGGCATCCGCGATGCACTGGGCCGCCTCCGCGTCCTGAGCGTGCGCGTAGGCCTCCACAAGGGCGGCCTTGAGCGATGGTTTCTGCAGCGGGTCCCGGTTACGCTTGAGGCGGTGCCGGGCGGCCAAGACCTTGGGGTCCTGGCGGTAGAGCGGGCCGGGGCGGCGGCGGGGCATGACCGGCAGGTGCCGGGCCGCCAGCAACGGGGCACGGGCCGCAAAGCCCGCAAAAATGGCTGCGTTGGGGGCACCATTGTCCAGCTTGTCGACGTCCGCCCGGGCGTCCAGTGCCGACAGGTACTTCCGTCGGCACCAGTTCCGCTCGTGCTCGGCGTCCGTCCAGTCCTCAGGATCTCCCTTGACCGGACGTAGAGCAGACCAGTCAGGGCGGACCACTGGGCGCGGCGCGTGGGGACGTGGAACCGGAGCCGAAGGGTCGCGCGCACCAACCGGTGGTCAGAGCACACCGTGGGCGTGTCAAACACTCGGGCGTCCAGAACCGAGGTACACCTGGGCTGCCGTACCACCACATAGTCCAGACAGGCCTGACGGCCGTTAGGGCCACGAAAAGTGACCAAGTCCTGTGAGGGACGTTGGAATTGACAGTTGACAGCAACCATCCCGCTATCCCGCAAAAAGGCAGAGAAAAGGGGAGTATTGGCGTTAGCTTCCGTGTCAGCAGGCGCAAAGCGACTGCCAGCAGTGCCCACGGGGAGCGTGGCATTGGCGTCGAGCAGCATAACCAAAAAGTGGCGGGCCGGAGTGACCCTCTCAAGGTCATGCAAAGATTCGAAGAACTCCTCACGGGCCGAATCAGGTAGACCACTGTGGGGTGCGTAGCCCACCCCCACCGTGAGGTGGTGTTTAGACCGCCCCTCGACAGAGGTGAAATGTGCTACCATAAGGCGTGGGGTTAGAAACTTAAGCGTGCTGAGGCTAGCAACTGCCAGCGGCGAACACAAAAGACCAACACCACCTTGGCCAGACGTACCGCTGCCAGCGAAGTAAAACCGCCAGCCACCCGCCAAGCGAGCAGTGCTCACCAGGCCAAGTGGCACCGTGCGGCGGTGTTCCTGGACGCCTAATATAGATACACGATGCTCAATGCAAAATGCGACTAGCTCCTCGATCCGGCAGCTATGGTCGTCATCTAGCAATGTGCGGGTGTTAAAAGTGGCAAGGGCCAAGGATGCCTGCTGGCCCACCAGGGGAGAACGACGATGGGTGATGGGGGTGGGTGCGGCGGGGAATGGAGGTGGGGGTGGAACGGAGGGGGGAAGGGAAGCGGTGGAAATAGTGCTTTTCATCGCATTTATTTTGTCCTGCAGGCGTAGGATGCGAGCCTGCCGCCTGCTCTGGGTATTCGGGGATGCTTGCGCAACGCAGAGGCGTAGGAAATCTAGCATGCGTTGGGTGTTGCTAATCTTGCTGCTGAGAGCTGTCGTTCTGGCCCGAGATACCGGCACCACCATGTGTCTCAGTCGACTGTTAGGTCGATGCATGGTAGTGGAACGGGACTATTTAGAGGCTGTCCCCGAAGCCTGTTAGCCGCGAGCCGACGAGGAAGGTTGTCTACCTACTGTCTACCAACAGAGGCAGCACCCTTCTGGCTAGACGCCTGACGAGACTCCGCTCCGGGGGTGTTAATCGGAACACCTGGAATCCTGTGCCCATCAAAGAATGCTGCAAAGGAGCCATCCTGAAGCAGACGCAACTTAATGCGCTTACCCTTGGTCTCTTGCTTCTTGGTCTCCTGGACGATGGTGCTGTTCCACACCGCGCTCCTCGCCTTCAGTTGAGCCGTCGTGTAGTCCTCGTCGAGGCTGAAGTCACCGCGTTGGAGCAGACGACGTGCTCCCAGCACGAGGCGTTTGTCGTGCATGGAGGCCATGGTGACGACGACCAGGCCCAGAGGGCCTGGCAGCCGAATGGCACGTTCAATGGCAACACGGTTCTGGAGCTGCAGCTTCCCCAGAAACGCTGGGCCTAACTATCCTAACGCTAATCTAGTCTAGAAAAATCCTAACTGCCCTACTCGTCAAAACGCCTCCTCCTCTTGGGGGGAGGGGGCTTGCCCACAGGGTCGGGCGTGTGAGCCTTGACAATCTTCTGCCACCGCGTCTTGTTCTGCATGCATGGCAGTCCAAAGAAGGGAGAGAGAGTGGATGCGGTATTCAAACTGGGCTGGGACCAGTAGGTCATCCAGCAACATCTGTACGTAGTTCGTGACATGTTTCCCTACCCTTTTGCGAATGTCCTTGGGGCCAGGCCAGGTCAGAATGTGCCGCCCTGGCTGGCCAAGCCGCTGGGGGCCGGCCAGACCAAGGGCGGTGTCGACCTGGCTAGTGCGAGCAAGGTGTCCTACAAATGCTATCCTACGCTGTCTAATCTCGTCCGAAATACGAGGCATGCCCTGATACAAAGACACTGAGAGGGAGTGGATGCGGTGTTCAAACTGAGCTGGGACCACGAGGTCGGCGAGCAACATCTGGGTGTAGTTCATGGCAGGTTTGCCTTGCTTCCAAGGAATGTCCTTGGGGCCAGGCCAGGTCAAGATATGCCGCCCTGGTTGGCCAAGCCGCTGGGGGCCGATTGCCATGACCTCCGTTTTCTTGCTGATCATAAGCCCCACCGCCCGCGCTTCGATCCAGTGACAAGCTCTCTAGCCAGAGCTGGGCGGACTCCGGGGTCTCCACGAGCGTCGTGTGATCAGCGTAGATCAGATTGCATGCTCAGTCGGTAGGGTGGGTCAACCCCACTGTTGCTGCAATCTGCATGCACATGTAGGTCAAAGTAAGTATCAGTATAGGTCCATGAGAGTACGTCATATGCGCAGAGGGGCCATATGATACAGTTGGCGAGAGACCAAGTTACCGTAAAAATAAAAGCGCATTTTGGTCGGCAAATTGATTAATATTTTAGTTAATTAATTAAATTTTTTATATTTTATTTTGGGGGCTCCGAGTACCAGATTTTGGCCTGTGCAGCTCAAATATCAAGGAGACAGCCAGCAAATATCAAGGAGACAACCAACAATATCAAAGAGACAACCAGCGCAGGCCAGAAATCGGGAGAATCCGGACCATGGTAGCTCGAGCCTGCCGTTATCTTTTCCGCGTTTTCGAGTCGTTCAGGATGATGAAGATGAATGGTGATGGAAATGTGTATCCTTGTGCATTGAAATTATGGCTGGCCTACGTGTGGAGCGACTAGATGACCTAGACGGTGGGGCCGGAAACAGCATGCTTGATCAGGGCCGGTGTGTTTCTAGCCTAACTGGCCGGGAGTGTCTAGTGGTGAGCACCATTGCTGCGATCGCTCTCCCACCATTTACGAGGAAATACCCGCAAATGGAAAACCACTGAAAAGGTCTAGCTAGTCAGTCATCACGTTAGCCATGCCATGATTCCAAACGTCCAAGAACTGCACACGGTGCAAAGGCAAAAAGCCGGAGGACAGCACTTTCAAATGTGCGGCGGGAACCAAAAGCCCGCGGATGCCAGAAAACATCGTGTTGCGGCAGCGACGCGACGATGTGGACAACGAATCCAGTGCCAAGCTCGGAACGGCCGCAAAGGAGATCTGGCATCACAGGGTTCAGATGTGCGGAGATACTATGCGATCCAGCCGGTCCACGACCTGTTTGTAGAGCTTGTGCCAAGGGGCAGCACCGAACAGATGTGGGTGACGTTGCAAAAAACACCGGACTTGACGGAGCATAATAATGTCTCGGTCATAGCCTTTGACCAACAAACGCTGCAAGAGTTCAACAAGAGTCGTGATGAAATCAACACGATAAGAACAAAGACGGGAAAAACGATGTAACTGAGAAAGAACAACACCATATTTTGCTGTGTGGGAAAGGAGACTGTGAATATCGGGGTAACGAATAAAAGGAATTTGCTGGTATTTAGGATCCTTGCGCTTATCATAGACAGCCGTACGCCAGCCCTTCTTGTTATGGGTAATGTTAAGATCGAGGTAATTGCAATGAGTATCCTCCGACGTGAGCTTTAATGTGAGGGACGCTTGCGGGTAGATGCCAGGCAGACCAGCGGTGATATACAAATGGGTTGCGAAATCAGGGTTGTCGAAAGCGATGACATCATCAATGTATCGACATGTATGGATAAAACGCCTGATGAGAACATCATCGTTTGAGGCAATGAGATTCTCCATGAATGCAAGCTCATAAGTGTATAGATAGAGGTTTGCAAGGAGCCCGGCACAGTTAGTGCCCATAGGGATGCCGATAGCTTGTTGGTATACATTGCCCGCAAAACAGATGAAGGTGTTATCAACAAGATAAGAGATCCAATGGACAAGGTCAGCCTTCGTGATAATATAATTATAACCATCCCGCACGATAGCACCTGCCGCGATCCCTGAGAGCCACGTTGCCGTGGGCTTGGTCTGAGAAACACGCACGTGCAGGTGGTTGCGCCCGTGAGGCCTACGTGCATACAGACGAGTAAGGAGGCTATCTAAACGAGCTTTCAAATCGTGCAAATCTAGTGTGGTATATAGAGTGGTGAAATCATAGGTGGCTATGGGCATAGGTATACGTTTCTCTGCTGCTGTCTTAGAACGGCTAAGGGCGGCAAGGCGTAGGCGTACTTGGGCTGAGTCTATGACGATCCAACTACCAGCAGATGCATACCCGGCATTCGACAGCACCTCCACCCATAATGCATTGGCTTCGGGGAGAAGAGCATTCAAAGCATGGCAGATGAGTTTCGAGAGAGGCATCAGTGGGGCTGAATGCGACGCAGCAATGGTGCGCAAAGCAACAGGAGTTTTGTGCAGCTTAAGAGTGACCACAATATGGACAACCAACAATATGGACACTTGCTGGCATGTACGTGACATGCATGCAGATTCTGACTAGTGCCCTTATCGAGAACTATCATATTGCACTGAGCCTTGTGCCCCCTTAATTAATTAATTAAGGGGACCGGACGGTTCCGAATTTTTTGGCGCCAAAAAATTCGCGCCGGTACCGAAGGTCATAAATTTCACGTGCACGGTGCGCGCACCCCTTGCGGAAGTGGCCATGGCGACTGCGTTCAGGCGAAACTACCACACTAGGGCAGGCGAAATGCAAAAATTTTACTCGAATCTAAAAGACGATGAGTTTATGATGTTAGTTTGTGGCGGAAATCAGCTGGTTTACAATATCGCTGTTGTTTTTTTATGCCATCGGCATGGGGGGTAATCTGAATTTTTTGGTCCCGCGGAATGAAATAGAATTCATGATAGCGGCTGTAAAATCGCGGTTTTGGGGGTTGTTCTGACCGTGAAGCAGGCATTAATATCGGTTGCATCGAATTCTAAACCGAGCTGGTGCTTTTTGCCAGATTTTCGGCCATTATCGGTAAGTAATTGTTCAGACCTGCGCAGTGCGTGTCTGACCTGTCCATGGAATAACGGCTGTTATTGCGCGCCTGGGCGAGGGATTTACGAGGGCAAGGTACAGATTTGTCGCGAATGTTATATGCTATCAGTGCCTTCTTCTATGAGCTCATCGTTCGATTTTTTTTGCGTTCTTTTTGGGCAGTTTCCGCCAGCTAGCTTGCCGTCGCTTGCCGTTGTGTTGCCGAATACCTGGCAGCTTTAGATTGTTTTCGTTGATGTCGTGATCAGGGCCGCTTCAGTCGCAGCCTATAGCTCGTCGGGAAGGTATAAGGCATTTCATAAAACGTGTTCTGGCAAGGATGTTGTGCGTATGGACGCTTCTTGTTGTTTGAGAGTGACGCACCCTCTCTTCGCAGGCCGCAGCGGCATCACAGCGCTCATGCGCTGAAGGGCCGCCAATGGTTTCTTTGCATTTTATCGTGCAGGGATGGAAGTGTTTTAGTGATGATGATGTTGGAGATATTGCATTTGTGTGACTGCATGTAGATAGCTGGCACCAATGGTTGTTTGAGCTTTCCTTTGTTATGATGATGTGACAAGACTACAATGTGCTGAGCCAACCATGGTTGACATGCATGACTGCATGCAAGCTATATATACCATGTTCCTACTTGGTTCCTTGCCCTCCATAGTCCCAGTTTGTCATCCATGCCGGGGAGGACAGTTTAGGAGGTGTTGTTGAGCTGATTAGCTTGGTTGGCATCAACCTTACACTCTAACCTGGGAGAAACATAGGAAATGCTGCTTAGGCATGTTAGGGCTACCATCGTCAAGGCTATGAACATATTTACAAGGCTGGCCATGCTGGAGGGATGATGAACACATATGAGGTGCGTGGCCACCCCTTTGTACATTGTAAACATACTCAGCATGGTTTTGGTGCATGTTGGATGGCATATGAAGTGGCACTGTGGGGTTACTAACTTACTGAGTGGTCCTTAGCGCCTTGTCAGGTGGTCATATAGGAAACCCATCAACTTGAGTAGTTCTTGTCACAATGACCCCCCACGTTGAGCATGCGTTGCCGTCAGCGTGCAAGAGTTAATCATGTGTGCTTTGGTCAGTTTGCAGATGTCTTTGATGAAGAAGGAGGTGCTAGTGTGGCTGAATGGTTACTATAATTTCCTTGTAGTGTCTACATGGGTGGCCGTCTTGGAATGGTTGTAACTTGGGCAGTTCTTGGCAGAACGTCGTCAAACCTTGAACATAGGAGGTACCATATGTGCAGAGGATGGTAGTATGTGGTTGGGCATCACGGTCACACCGGCTGTGGAGGAGCAGCTGGCCTCCCTCAAGCTGGAGAGGGCACGCCAGCAGGCCAAGAAGAGGGACCCAAACTGGCGCAGGCTGCGCAAGAAGAAAAAAACTGAGGCCCAGGGGGGCAAGTGGAAGGATAACAAGGCCGGTGGGGAGTATGAGCATGGCAGTGGCTATGCCATCTACGGGCAGCCCGTGGCTGGACAGGAAGGGGGGGGGAATCCAGTGACAGTGGCAGTGACAGTGTGCTCTGCACGGTGTGTGGCGGTGCAGAGCACAAGAAGGTGAACCCCTTTCTCTTGTGTTCCAACCAGGATCCGGGCGACCATGGGGGCCACATGTTGTGCTTGGGTTTCACGCTGTCCACCGTGCCTGGTGATCCCTGGTTTTGTGCAGCATGTGATGACACGGGGGCCAACAGTGTGCTTGATTGACAGTTTTTCCAGTTTTTTCCAAGTCCTGAAATGGGCTATAACCATGATCATATATGTGTTATACTGGTCAGATTGAGCTGAAAATTTGTCAGTGTACATTTCCCACCATCTAATATTTGATTTTAACCCCACTGGCCATATAACATGTGTTATTGATTTTATTTATTTTTTTATGTGCTAAAAAAGACCCTTTTTAGGTCAAAATTTAACACCTACTAGTTTGAAGTACCATTTTTGGGACCCAACTAGCCAGGTTTTTTGTAAACAGTGGGAACTTAAAGAAAATATCATGGATGATTGAATTTGGTCTTGCCATGCACCTAGGCACTAGGTGCCATGGACCCTATGGTTTAGCGTGTTATGCTGGCATCCGGTGTATAGCCAGGGGTCATGAACCCTACAGGTGGGGGGATGCATGCCCAAACATGTTGTTTTGATGCCCCAAACTCAAATCTGGACATATCATGTGCAATTACAATGTTATTACATGAGTTCACTTTTGGGGTGGTTAGAACCGTCCGGTCCCCTTAATTAATTATCAACATTGATCACTCCGTTGGGAGTAAATGTAGCACATATCCGGGCTGAGAAGGGGCATTGAATTGAATTGAATTGTAACATAACTCCGTTGGGAGTATATGTAGCACATAGCCCTTGAGAGGGGGCATATGGCCTATCATACATCCTAAGCTACTTCCTGCAAGGGTGGGGATGTAAAGGACCCTTGCTCTAGGTGCACCAGGGCACTTGCATCCCCATGATCTTCAAGCTATGCCCAGCGAAGGGGGAGCCTGTCATGGGGGGGAAGATCAGCATAGCTATACAAAAGCTAGGGCATGGCGTCTCAGCAGAGAGTTACTCCCTGCATGGGCACAACATAACTAAATAAAGCTAGGCATCATCTGGAGTGTGACTCATCATGGGCACACATGTACATGATTAAATAAAGCGCATGGCTTAGCTGGGATAGTGCCTCTAGGAGGCGTACATGTACATGGCCACGGTCTATCTATTCTACACTACTACTGCTGTATTCCCCTAAGCTGGGGCGTCTGGAGTCGCTGGGGCCGCGGGGGTCGCCTGCCAGGGCTTGTGGCCGACGTAGATGGCCGCCCCCTTCCAGTACACCGGCTGCCCCGCCTTGGTCTGCCGGAGCTGGAGGTAGGTCGGAAGGGGCATATGGCTTTTAATACATTCTAGGCTACTTCATACAAGGGTGGGAATGTAAGCTACCCCTGCTCTAGGTGCCTGAAGGGCACCGGCACCACCATGCTGTCTCAGGTTCAACCCAACTAAGGGCCCCCCTTAACCTTGTCCATAATCCTTTTAATTCCAAATCACGAAGAGGCCAAGGCCCCCCGTGTTCTCGACTAGCTGCTCCTTGTTAAATTAATTGCGGGCCTTGCGGCGTCGATCTAGCCTTGCTGCATTGATGGGCCCGTGGCCACGGGCGCGTGAGGAGGTGCCTGCCAGGCTGAGCAGGTCCCAGCTATAGCCCTGCGAAGGGGCCGCGAGATCATGTGTCTACCTGGTTGGTGAGTACTATTGCCGGCCTTGTCCATCCTGCCAGTTTCATCATGACAGGCGCTAGATTGTCTGTGAAAGAAATGGAGAAAATTTTGATCGTGCGCTGAACTCTAGTAAATAATATCTTGGCAACAAAACATTTTAAGCCTGCATGCAAATTCATATCACTTCATACACAGTTTCATATTGGACACTGGTGTACTGGTTGTCTCCTTGATATGACACTATATCAAGGAGACAACCAGCGCAGGCCAGAAATCGGGAGAATCTGGACCATGGTAGCCCATGATATGACACTACATATTTCTGGCCTGTGCTGGTTGTCTCCTTGATATGACACGGTGCTGGCCTGCACTGGCTGTCTCCTTGATATGACACATGACTCCCCAACGGGAGCTAGCACGAGTTTAATTAATCAACACTTAATTAATATTGGACATGTGCCGGCCATCATAAGCTCCATTCATTACGACTGGTTCTCATCACACATTACAACTGGTTCTCATTCTGGATGATTACTAGGCCAGTTTCCTCTTCCTACCACTCCCCTCACTGTACTCCCAACCCCGCACACCGCCCCTAAATTAGTAGTTAAGTTTGCCGATTCCTCCATTCGCCACCACCAATCTCCAAAAAATGGAGCCTGTAGCTGAGAATGTCAACATGGACATCATTGTCATTTAATGAGAGAACCATACATAAATAACAAGTCCCAAGGTCAACGAACATCGATGCTGCCCGCCTGATGCTGACCTGGGAGGGGCAGCGGCATTCCACAAGGCTGAAAATTCTGCACAGACTTCCTGTTACAGGCCAGCACACCGCACCTGCCTCACAGCAAGGGCGAGAGCAAGAAGACCTTGCGTGCCAAAGACGGCCCACTCTTTTAGGTATTCATTGCGTCTAGCTGCTCTAGAATGTCTGTCC
Organism: Mesostigma viride; assembly: GCA_009746045.1. Classification (NCBI taxonomy): domain Eukaryota; kingdom Viridiplantae; phylum Streptophyta; class Mesostigmatophyceae; order Mesostigmatales; family Mesostigmataceae; genus Mesostigma; species Mesostigma viride. The sequence continues at coordinate 3,075,880 of RPFO01000065.1, forward strand.
GTGACTTGCGCTTCCAGTTCTGGGCGGTTGCCACCAAGTGGATGAGCGACTGGATCTGAGCCTTGGTGTACTCCTGCACACCACATGCCAAAACCAAGCCATCCCCGCAGGGTTGCAGCGCCAGACACGTCAGCATCTACACAGGCTCAGCCCCCCCCCCCCCCCGCCCCCCCCATCCTGGGACAGTAAAAACATGGTTACGTCCTGCATTGCACAGACAGCGAGGGATTCTTTCCCGCGGAGAGCCACAAACAGGGTCAGGCGTCCTTGAGAATGAATTTTTAGCAGATATCAAGGGCAGCGACGATGATGCAGAGATCCCACAGGACCTCTTCCCACTCGATGAGACCTTCCACAATTCAAGATGACAAGCGACAAACGCGGAAAACGTATGCTGGCCAACCAACCTTGCCTAGGACGACAAGTGACGTTTATTCACAGAGACAGACAAACGTCATCCTAAACAAATGTCACCCATGCCTTGCATAGCGAGACTAATCCAGAAAGCCTAGCATAATTGGGGGATCTGACTTGGAGGCTGAACTATAACTGCTCAAGGAACGTGAAGAACGTGCACTAAAACAATTCAACAACCACTCTGACCGATATCCACCGAGGGGGAGCACACGAGGGCAAGCCAAGGACGCTGCAGACATGGACCTCGTCCTACCCGCTTACCGCAGGAACATATGTATGATGAGGTGCGAGCTGCGGGCAAGAGCATAGTGGTGCCTGCATGAACATGACGGTGCGCTTCAGGTGCTTGCCAAGCAAGCGAGCACGTCGACTCACCGGATGTGTCAACGCCCAATGGAGCATCTCCGATTCCGGAAGGTAGAAGGCCTGATCGGGGGGGGGGGGGGGGGGCGGGGGGCCAGGCGGGGACGGTAGAGGTGTGTGTGTGGGGGGGGGGACGTACGGGCCAACCGAGGCATGCACGTGAGAACCACCGAGGCATGCTGCCGCCGTGAGCCTGGACATGAGCAACCAAGCACGACGATGGCGCGCATCAACTACTCAGAAGTGTTCGCAGGGACACGTGTGCAGGGGAGCCCTTTTCCGCACAAGCCAAGCAAGTCAAACAGCAGCCGCCCTAGATGACGCGGCCCGCACCTTGATGTAGTTGTCCACCACGTGCATGTTGGGCTTCTCGCCATGCGGCATCATCCCCTGCAGATCGTTGATGAACACCTGCAGGTCGAGTGCCATGAGAGCGCGGCCCTCGTTGGTGCAGCGCTTGATGCGGGACAAGCCTTCGACCAGGTCCTCGCAGCACAGCGACACAGCGTAGCGCCACAGCATGCTTTGCACCTGCGGGGGCAAGGGAGGAGATTTGGGGAGGAGGGAGGAGATGGGGGGCAAAGTGTGAGCAAGGCAGCCATGCGGCATCAAGGCATGTGGTCGCACGGTGGTATGCGGGCGACTGCACAACCCAGCGAGGCTGCTCATCGACTTTCTGCGACACCCGTGCAGACATTTGACATGCTGACTATAATCTACTCAAATCTATTATTTATAGAAATTGGATTTATTTATCTACTTTATTGCCAATTTTCTTCTTCGCTTGTAGGCTTCCACTAATTGGGGTCGAACCCAATGGCTAAAATCTGGAAATGATAGGTTGGATAGCGGTTTTTAACAAAAATTTTGTGAAAGATTAGGTTGCCCAGCAGGGCGGAAAAAAGGTGATCAAGGGACGACTGCCACAAGACAAGGGGTGTGGGATCAAGGGAGGAACGCCACAAAACAAGGGGTGTCGGATCAAGGGAGGAACGCCACAAGACAAGGTGTCGGATCAAGGGAGGAACGCCACAAGACAAGGTGTGGGATCAAGGGAGGAACGCCACAAGACAAGGGGTGTCGGATCAAGGGAGGAACGCCACAAGACAAGGGGTGTGGGATCAAGGGAGGAACGCCACAAGACAAGGGGTGTCGGATCAAGGGAGGAACGCCACAAGACAAGGGGTGTCGGATCAAGGGAGGAGTGCCACAAGACAAGGGGTGTCGGATCAAGGGAGGAGTGCCACAAGACAAGGGGTGTGGGATCAAGGGAGGAGTGCCACAAGACAAGGGGTGTCGGATCAAGGGAGGAACGCCACAAGACAAGGGGTGTCGGATCAAGGGAGGAACGCCACAAGACAAGGGGTGTCGGATCAAGGGAGGAACGCCACAAGACAAGGGGTGTCGGATTACTTGACCGCGCACGCTGCATGCAAGACTGCATGGGAACACACGCAGGCCCGCAACCGCTGCCCCCCACCTCCCCACCCCACCCACCCCCACCCACTCACCCCCGCAACCGCCCACGCGCCCACGCGCCCACGCGCCCACGCGCCCACGCGCCCACGCGCCCACGCGCCCACCCTTGCCATATTGCTTGCCTTGTGCTGATTGCCAGCCTCGTGCTGATGGGTGGCAGCTTGGGTCACATGAGAGAATGGTGTGGATCAATGGTACCCACCTCGCTGCTGACGCCCGCGGCCTTGAGCTTGGCGGCAAACGCGCGGAACTCGGCCACCAGGTTGTTCACGTACGCGTTGTGGTTCATGTCCAGCTCCTTGAGCTCCCACTTGGAGTTGGCCACCTTATCCGGTAGCCTGGCCCACCGCACAGCCACCGCGCACGCAGGCAAAAAGAGGGCACAGATAGACACGGAACATCTCATCACTGATGCTTGCACCCAGGTCCCGATGCCTTGCAGACCTGCTCACACAGCCCTCCGGCCAGATGAACGTGCTGAAGAGGCAAATCAGCCATGACACGCCATCCACTCAACCAGTGTGACAGAACAGTGCAGGTCTAGCCCGGCCGACCCCTTGGCCATGTGGACCATGTGGCCATGCCACTGGGGGTACCTCTGGGCACGTTGCGCTGTGCAGCGTGCACGGGTCATGGGTTGCACGTCACTGCCATCCACCGCACCCACAACAACACAACACTTCCATGTTGCCCCGCTTACTATCGTTTCAACTTTATAAACAAAGCAGAGCATTGGTCTCCCCTTCTCACCTCAGCCTCCCTTCCCCAGTCCTTCGCCAGCCATGTCGGACTGGGGTCTCCTGGCAGTGGCGCAGTTGAGACACAGACAATATACATCCGCAGCATGCGTCTGCCTATCCATGGGTGTAGGTCACTGCATGGCGGTCAACAAGGGGCTGCGATCCTGCGACCGGTTCTTTTCCTCCCGAACCAGCGCCCTGAAGCAGGTCAGCACCCATCCGCTGGCTAGCACAGAAGAACACTTCTCCCTGCTGTATTGAAAAGCAGCGAAGATAGACGGGAACGGGATGGACACCTCCCAGCGAAAGCAGCCGCCTCCTGCTGCGGCAGCCACAGCTGCTGCCGCCGCTTGCCCTGCCGCCCGCCCCACTCACCATGACAGCTGCAGCAGCAGGTGCGTGACCGACTTGTAGATGGTCTCCACCAGGTCACCCACCGCGTCCACCTGGCGCACGCAAGGGAGAAAATTAAGTGTCCAAACAACGGGCGATGAGTAGCCACATTGCGGCAGGAAAAGCGGGCAAAGCGTGCACGGCAACCAACCACCGCAACGAGCAGGGAACGAGGCAGGAATGGATTGAAGGAGCCGAGCGGTGGGCAGGGGCACAATCATGAAGCGTGGCACTGAACCGCCCCTGCGAGTATGAATCGCCCCTGTGGTGAAGACGTGGCACCGTGGGCCCATCCACAAAAACAGACGTGCAAGGCTCACTGTGCGCTTGAACCAATGGTCAAGCCTCACTGTCAATAAACAATCGCTCCAGTGCTCTCTGTGCACTTGAAACGGATGCCCAGGCGCTCATCGTGCGGTGGGAACAACCTTTATGTCTTGCTGAGCACGTGCTCAAGTCCTCAAGCGCCCACCGCGCGGCAAAAGAAGGACCCACCGCGCGGCAAACGAAGGACTCACTGTGCGGTTGAAGAAGTGATCCAGCTGCGGGGCGGCCGCGTGGGGAAGCCCCGACTGCAGCCGCCCGTGGTTGCGCCGCAGCTGGTCCGCCAGGCACACGAGCGAGTCGGCCGCCACGCAGCGCTCCTGGTGGGGGGGGAGAGATGGGGAAGACGGGGGTTGGGGCGATGGGGTATGGGGTATGGGGCGATGGGGTATGGGGTACGGGGTATGGGGTATGGGGTATGGGGTATGGGGTATGGGGTATGGGGTATGGGGTATGGGGTATGGGGTATGGGGTATGGGGTATGGGGTATGGGGTATGGGGTATGGGGTATGGGGTATGGGGTATGGGGTATGGGGTATGGGGTATGGGGTATGGGGTATGGGGTATGGGGTACGGGGTATGGGGTATGGGGTATGGGGTATGGGGTATGGGGTATGGGGTATGGGGGATGGCGGATGGGAGATGGCACCACACGCATTCATTCGTTCATGGGGTGAGGAGGGTAGATGGGAAGATGCCCCACAGGGAAACGGGCGGCCACACCATAGCCGTAGGGGGGGTGTTAAGCCGGTGCCTGTCACAAGCAAGAGATGGCGCCTGTGGCAATCGGTACCCAAGGCCAGCACAGCGCAAGCCAACGCCCACAGCCAGGGTACAGGGACAATGTGCACCACCCAGGGACGAGAAACAGCCCCTAGGACACCGCGCGTACACAGGAATGCAGCGCAGGGTGTGTCGGGAGGCACCGCGTTGAACCTACCACCCGATGGAACACATTCATCCCAGCGCACGTGGGCCTGCTTCCTCGGCCACGCATCCCAGACCGGCAAACCACGAAAAGACGCGCCAAACCGTCGGCCCACTGACCTTGTGCGGGGTACCACCCGGCAGTTTTGCGACGTGGTGGTACCAGCGCATACGGCTAGCATCCTGTCTGCACACGCCATTGATTGCATGAGGCAAGTAACAAACCGGGGGAAGCGGGGGGGGATGCGGCAACCCCTAGGCACACCGCTGCCATGCAATAACCCCACCCTCGTGCCTGGGTTCTTCCACGAAGGCTTGATTGTCCCATGATGACATTGTGGTTTGGTATCTCCATCACGGCCCAGTTTGGTTACTCCTTGGTATCTCCATCATGGCTCCGTTTGATAGTCCCAAGAGTGCTAGTTCCTCCCAAGAGTGCTAGTTCCATTATTACATTCTAGTTCCATGGCGACTTGATTCTGTGGCACGCACGCGCCGCACGGCAGCAACCACCCTTGCGCGCGTACCTTGAGGCCATACAGGTTGCCCGAGTTGAAGTACTTGTTGGTGGTGCCCGGAGAGGGCGTGGCGGCGCCGCTGACCGCCGAGCGCAGCGTGCCCAGCGTGCCCTCCACCCCGCTCGCTGGTGCGCCCCCGGCCGCGCCCGTGCCGCCCTCCCCCACGCCGTCCTTGCGGATGGTCCCCAGCTCTTGCAGCTCAGCCAGGATGCGCCGCAGCGTGGTCTGCAGCCGGGGCGTGAGCACTGGCGACAGCACAAGGGGAAGGGATGCAAAGAAAGACAGGCACGACAGCAGGTGACCACCAGCACGAACGGGTCATTTGGCAGCGCCATCCGGTGCGTCAGGGATACCACACGCACATACAAACATGGGCATGCGGTGGCGGTGTTATGGCAGCTGCAAGGCTGAAGCGCCAAGGGACAAGCAACCAAGGCATCCGAGCAACGGGTATCAGCACCCATACCGTCGTGGAGAGGTTTCCACAGATTGCTTCTAAGGCCCGCAGCACGCAGCCACACACAGACGGCAATGCGCTGCCTGATTCATGAGTGAGTCGACACAACCATGCAGGGAGCATACTTCCTGCTCCGACACTATGGCCCGCGCATGCATGCCTCTACTACATGCCATGCAGCATCCCAACACCATGCCATGCCACGACCCCCAAAAAACGAGCAAGATGGGGCGGGCGGGGCCACGCACAGTTGTTGGTCGGAGTCTCGTTGGCTAGTTCCGCCGGTCGGCCGAACGTGTTGAAGACTGACAACAGGTAGCTCTCGAAGAGCTGACAGATGCCCTGCAGGTGGAAACAGCGCACAGGTATGTCATGCAACAGGGAATCAGGCAGCACGCAGCAACGGCCGGCCAAAGGCACCTTCAGTATTAGGGCTTAGAAAACCATCATCCATGCATAGGCATGTAGGGCTTAGAAAACCATCATCCATGCATAGGCATGTAGGGCTTAGAAAACCATCATCCATGCATGTGCATGTCTATTCCCCACAACCACAGCAACAGGCACGCAGGAACAGACCCAACAGCAGACACACTAACCTCCCTGCCGCCAGACCGCAAGATAATCCAGCCAACCCTTGCACAAATTGTGCAAAAAGCAAGAATCCTCTTCACACTGCGTCCTAAGGGATGCTTGATCCCTGGCTTGAGATGGGCAAGCTGTCATGGGAGGACGCAATAAAACGGGCAACAAACGCTCTGGCTAGGTGGCCATACGAATCTTACCAACAAGAAAAAAACTTCCCCTGGATCATCACTGCCCCTCACCACAGCTTATGATCGCTGACGTTCTCCAGCATCAGCTGCCAAGCTCCAAGCCGAGTGGCCCTGCACCAGCCGCTAAAGGGAGCACAGCCGAACCTCGAGCACCACGCGCATCTGCTCAAGCTCTTGTCCCTAACTTGGGCCAGTCCCTGGGTCTCAGGTGTACACACACGCACATGCACGCACACGCCCGCGCAGGCGCCCGCCCGCCCGCTCGCCTGCCAGCCCTCAAACACGGTGATATGTGCCCCGTGCGCGTGCGCTTCACCCACCTTGAAGATGTCCACCGAGATGGGCTGCAGCTTCTGCATCAGCTGCAGGTACTTGTCGATGAAACTGCGCATGACACAAGGGGCCCGCGAGAAGGGACGCGACAGCAGGGGCATTGCACAGCCGGAGCATGGCACAGTGGGCCATGGTGAGAAAGGCAAACAGAGCAGCAGGGGCATGGCACAGAGCGCAAGAAGCACCATGGATAGAAGCAGCATCGGCAGGTTTGGACAAGGGGCTGGGTGGGTGGGCAAACAAAACAGGTCAGGGTACGCGGCAAGACCAGCAAGCACGGGGACACACGGCACCCCAACCCCACCCGACCCTGCCTAAAACTGTCCCTTTTGCACGACACAGGCAGTGCATTCACGCATCGCAAACCCATGCACGTACGTGCTCCCATCAAGACTGTGTGTGTCTGCTACAATGCGCGTGTGTGTGGTGACTGTAGTTTAGTATTGTGTGTGTGCGTGTGTGTGTATTTGTGTGTGTGCGTGTGTGTGCGTGTGTGTGCCTGTGTGAGTGTATGAGTGTGTGATGTGTGTGTGTGTGTGTGTGTGTGTGTGAGTGAGTGAGTGAGTGAGTGAGTGAGTGAGTGAGTGAGTGAGTGAGTGAGTGAGTGAGTGAGTGAGTGAGTGAGTGAGTGAGTGAGTGAGTGAGTGAGTGAGTGAGTGAGTGAGTGAGTGAGTGAGTGAGTGAGTGAGTGAGTGAGTGAGTGAGTGAGTGAGTGAGTGAGTGAGTGAGTGAGTGAGTGTATGAGTGTGTGTGTGTGTGTGAACACAGGGCTTGGACGTGGTGCAAGTCCAACTTAATCTGCAGAGGAGCAACCCGCCACCTCCCTGCTCCCAGGTAATAAACGTGCCACAGTATCGGCAAAGCACTGCTGGCACACTGCTGGCACTGCTGGCACACAGCCACCAAGGGAGCCAGGGTTGCCCATGCCGCCCTAGCACGCAGCCCTGAACACCCCACAACCTGGTTATGCTTGCCCGCGCCACCAAGAGCGTGCTGGCTACCGCAGCCACCCACCGGATCACGGTCAATGATGACGCCGTGAGCGCCCGGCCCGCATCTCCCTTGCTGCTGTCGTCCTTGCCGTTGGCGGAGGGCTTGGGCGTGGCAGCACCTTTCTGGGCGGTGGGAGCGGCCGCGGGCGCCCCCGGCGTGGCCGCGCTGCTGTTCATGGTGAGCATGCGCGACTGCCCGCCCTCCTGGGGGAGGACAGCACGCGGCGCGCCGTGTGGGAGCAGAGGTGGAAGATACACAACACGAGAATTCGAATGTCAAGCCATGGAAAGGATAGGGGATGGCCAAGAGGGGGAATGGCCAAGACAGGGCAAGCCTGGAAAGATACCACGCTGCAAGCCATCCGCGCCCGCACACCTCACGCAACAAAAAACACCATCTTTATTGGAACATGCTCAACAACACAGCATACGCAAACCCAGGCGCGCACATTCCCATATTAGTCAGGCTACGTCAGCCCATGGTGCCTTTAGGGATGCACGCCAGGCCGTACCAAGCCGGTTCACCATCAGGACACGCACCAGCATCACAACTAGATACCTGCCACCCTCACCAAGCCCATCACCCAGGTCTCCTGCACGCTCAGGGCCTGCCCAGCCCACAAAGTCCTTCTGGTCGGCCCTGGCCCTCAGGCTCGGCCTCTGACCTCACCTCCTCCATCCTTCTAACATTGGCAACCAAAACATTCTCCCCCCTGCCCCTTCACCTCCTCGATGTAGTCGGCATTCAAACTGCACCGTGACCTTTCCCCTCACCTCCTCAATGTAGTCGGCCTTCAACTCGGCGTTCTCGCTCTCCTCATCGTCGTCCTCCTCCTCGGTGCTCGCCTTGGCCGTGTGCGTCTGGATCTTGAGACCCGACGGCTTGGTCAGCCCCGCCGCCAGCTTGCCACCCATGGCGCCCTCATGCGCGCCCGCCGCGCCCCCCTCCACCTTGTGCTCCTCCTTGGGTGCGCCCGCGCCGCTGGTCGCGTCGTGCGCGCCGTCGGCCTCCTCTCCCTCGGGCCCCCGCTCCCGGAAGGGGTTTCCGTGCGCGACCCACTGCGCAAAGGGCGTGCGCTGCGTGAGCCGGTTGGTGATGTGCGCCTCGCTGATGCGCTGCTGCAGCGCGCGCATGTCCAGCGAGGAGCGGTAGGCGGCCAGCGCCGAGGGCGGGAGCCGGTCCCACCGTTCGCGCTCCAGCGTCATCTTCAGCACCTGCACGAGCGGGGGCAGGGTGACCGAGCACCATGACCAAGCACGAAACAAGCATCGTGACCAAGCATGGTAACCACACATGGTGAGCGATCAATGTCTGATAACCAACGTAGTTCAGTGTCGTCGTCAGCATCCGCGTGCCCACCACTCGCGAATAAAAACATGCATTCGAGAAAACAGGGGATGAGGCAACCGCCCCAAGCAAAGGCAGATGCAGGGAGGGAAAAAGGAACGGGCAGGAGCAAGGGGGAAACGCAAGAGAGAACTCTCAAACACGGCCATGGCCCAGACCGACGTTGCCGCACGACATCGCCTACCGACAAAAGCACAGACGGGTGCTCGTGGAGTCGTCAACAGCCACGAGGCCGAGGGCTCAGCGCTGCATGAAACCAGCACGGTTTCCAGTTGGCCACACACGGCGCGCGGAGACAGGAGAGCACCAAGTAGCTGGCATGTGCCCCTACACAGTACAGGGTACCCCATCCACACACTCCCTGTTCCCGACCATCGCAGGCCCTGCACGATCTCTACGCTTTGCCGACCAGGAGCGGCCCTGCATGTCAGCGGACCACGCAGGGGAGTCGGCACGACGGCTGTCCGAACAACAGACAGGACAGGTCTTCCCGAGCCATGTGCTCATACTGCCCACGGCACGTCACCCACTGACATGCAGCCGCAGGGGGCTGGCTTCCCTAGCGGTGCATGGGACGGTGGCATACCCTCCCCTCTGTTTCACAGCGGCTCGCCTACATAATATTCCCTCTGTTCCACCACCTGTCACCTCCTCTGTTCTGCTACCACCTGTCACCTCCACCATGAGCTCAAACCACCCACCTCCATGTTGTGCTTGTGGAAGGACTCGAAGTAGACGCGGCTCTGGCGGGACAGCTTGGCCCACAGGCCGGGCGCCTCCAGCTGGCTGAACGACTCGCCGATCATGATGAACTGGGGGCGAGCGAGGGGGGGAAGCGCGGGGGTGTGGGCAAGCAATGTGGGCAGGGGGCAAGGGGCATGGGCAGTCGTGCATGGCACGACCGGCGTCCCGATCCCACGAGGCAGCATGCATAAAGGTGGCAACTTTAGGGACATGAAGCTACGCAATAACCACAGCAGCAACATCACAAGGATTCCACTGCCCGCATGGGCACGGCTCTTTACGGTCCGAGCCCAGCACGCACACCCAAACGTCACAACACATCCTTGCACGGCGGTAACAAGCGCCTGCCATCCACCAGGGGCCATAAACCGCCGTGCCTCTGCTTCCATGGCTATAGCCTAATTAGTAGGTGGGGGCAAGGCACATGCAGCCACGCATCCACGGGCATGGTCCCGCGGGGTCGGGTCTCCGGTGCTCCATGCCTGGACTAGTACAAGAACAATGCCTGGACAAGTAAAACAAGAAAACATGGACAAAAAGAAGAGATGGAGCGTGCGAGAGCATGCACGCAATGTGGGGGCATACCTGGAGCAAGCAAGCTGCCACCACCGCCTGTGCGAACCTACCTGGTTGCTGAAGTCCAACACTTGCAGGAAGTTGTCCCCACTGGCAGGTCCCAGCGCGCTGGCGGAGAGCAGGATGGCTACACGGCGCGCGGCAAGCTCCCAGATCTGCCGGGCCATGCCCATCACGTGCCAGGGAGGAGCACAGGAGCAGGGGCAGAGGGGCACAATGCGGCAGCGGTAAGGGTGGAGAGTGGGGCCACCCACGCCGCTTGTGGGCCTTCAGGCCATGCCACCATACCGAGCCGTACACGCACACCAACAACCAGGCCCACGCAGGTCACGCTGCCGCATAGCGAACGGTGAGGGCAGTGGGTTACCAACGGGCTGAAGGGTACAGCAATGACAGGCCTCCACCCAAAGCACATTTATAGTGGCGATAAACCCATGGCACATGCACCGCGGTGATTGACCCCATGGTGGCAGCGGGTACGAGGTTCCCTTGCCGTGGATACAATGGGTGACGGGGGTGGAAAACCGCTGGCTAGAAACCAGGAACAGAGAAATTATGCTGGCATTATGCTGACTTTATGCTGGCATTATGCTGACATTATGCTGGCATTATGCTGGCTTGATATTGGTCCGTAGGGGTATGCCGGCACGGAAACATACGTGGTAACAACAACATAAACCTTATCTGAAGTCTTGAGCACAACACACAACCATACTGGCTACCCTGGCCCTCACCATGCTGCCATTGGCTCTTCCTTTTGGGGGGCCATCCCTGCACGGGTGGAGCACCTGCCGCTCTGCCTACCTGCCCCCTCCACCACTTGCTCCGCCAGCCACATGGAGGTGGCAGCTGGCTGGTAGGACATGCATGGCGAACCGCTCACGACCAGCGTCACCATGCCAACCCATGCACACTACCCCCACTACCCCCACTATGTCATCCTCCCTCTTCTCATCGACCCACCAACTGTACCATACCGAGCAGCATAAGAATGGAAACAGGGAAGGGCTACTGGAGGTGACAAGGCCCGCTATGTCATCCTCCCTCTTCTTATCAACCATAAGCGTCCACACTGCGCTTACCCCCCCCTCCCGCCATTCCCCCCCCCCAATTTCACACCACTATCTCTGCCCCCTTCCAAAGGCCACTTCACATCTATTTTCCCTTCCCCCTTGAGTCCACTCCATCCCCTCTCCCCCTTGAGTCCAATCCATCCCTTCTCCCCCTGGAGGCCACTCCATCCCCTCTCCCCCTTGAATCCAGTCCATCCCCTCTCCCCCTTGAGTCCACTCCATTCCCTCTCCCCTTGAGTCCACTCCATCCTCTCTCCCCCATGAGTCCACTGCATACCCTCCCCCCTTGAGGTTTATCTTCCCTCCCCCCTCAACACCACTCACCATCTTTCTCTCCTTCTTGAGCGTCTCGCGTACGCCCTCCACCATCTTGTCCACCGCAGCCCAGTGCTCCTCCTCCTCGCCCTCAGCACCAGGCGCAGCTCCCTTGCTGCCGCCATCCTTGTCCTTGCTGTCCTTGACCTTATCTTTATCACTGTCGGCACTGCCATCCTGCCCCCCCGTGCCACCATCCGCAGCCAAGCCACGCATGTCCCCGTTGCCCTCTGTGGCCCTACGTTCCGTGCCCTCCTGCGACGCCCCCGCTGGCTTGCCCGCAGCCGTGTCGGCACCGCCCTGCTTGGCGGACGCACCGGTGAGCATGCTCGGCGCGCGGCCAACTGGCTTGCCCCCCTTGGGCCTCACGTCCTTGCAGTTGAGCATGGCGTCGTAGGAGACGAGCAGGTCGTACAGCACCTCGTACGTCTTGAATAAGCAGGGCAGGAACCACTCGCCTCCCAGGTACTGGCAGAGCTCGTTGTAGGGGATGCGGTACTTGTTGTTGCCCGCGCCACGCTCCTCCATCAGCTTGGCGGGGCCCTCCGCCTGGAACGCATACGCGCGCAGCACGTCGTGGGTGTCAGTCAGCACGCGCTGCGCAAAGAACTGCTGCACCTTGGGGCCGAGCCCGTTGGCATCGCCCAGCGCCACATAGACGTCGACCACCTTGAGGTACGTGGGGATGCTGAACTTGGAGCAGAGGTCGTTGATGCACGCATCCGTCCCGGATATCGCGGCGGCCAGCCCTCGCTCAATGCCGCTGAGCACGTACTGCAGGCACTGCACCTCGCGCAGCTCCTCGATCACCTTGAGGCAGAGCAGGCAGATGGTGACCGCCTTTGCGTAGTCGGACTTGTCTACTGCCGCCTGCATCTCCGACTTGAGTGTGAGCATGTTCTGTATGCTGGCCGCCACCTCCATCAGGCTGATCAGCCGCTGCTTCTTGCGGATGTTGGCCGCGATGTTCAGGTTCAGCTCCACCTGCGTGCGGATGTTGGACAGGAAGCGCCGCGCATTGCGGCACACCACGTGAGTCACCTGCAGCTCGCGCTCCACCTCCGTCACCCTGGCCAGACCCTGGACAATGTCCGTGTAGTTCTCCATGACCTTCTCCGCAATTCCTTCATGGATCGCATCCAAGCGGGCCATGGATGCCCGCTCACGTTCGGCTAGGTAGGTCACGTTCCATCCGTTTTCCGGGATGCTTCGAACCACCCTCTCCTTCGTGTCCAGTTCCTCGGTAAAATACTCAGGTTCCATTTCCGCAATGATCGCATCCTTTTTCGACGACCTTCCGGCAGCCTTTTCTATGCCAACGCGGGCAAGGTCTATGGCTTGTTGCCCACTGGGCGTCTCCGGCAGAATTCCGGACGGACTGGGTGGAACGCGAGCGCTGGCTGCGGGTGCTTGCACGCTCCGGCGCAAGCGAGTTGTCAAGTTTTTCCGAACGGCCGACAATGACACGTTCGGCAAGGAGATATTCGATATTTTATCCATTTTCAAAATTTTATCTCGCTGTTGTCCTTACAATGCTCCCCGTTGAATTGGAATACGGAAGGAAATATCAAAGACCTGGTACATCTGTACCGTCTGCAACCGGTCGCCACCGATTGCCTGGTGCCACAGCATCATTAATACTTGTCCCCATTCATGAATTTTATTCTAGAACATCCCGGTGTCGACACCGGGTAGCCAAGCATTACAGGAATATCATATCGCACCGCGGATAAACTATCAACCTGACGTACGTGCCCCCGCGGCAGCGGACATGCCGCGCATGTCGCAACATTCGTTGGTAGCCGAGCATACGTTGCGATCGCCGCGTGACGACTAACGAATATTCTTGTTATTGGGAATTCTGTGCTGTTTGTGCCTTGCCATCTGGGTTACTCGTTGCCATCGCCGTGCATGAGGCCTGCGAGCGCGTTGATATATGCCGGGGCCATGAGCGCTGTGAGGCATGGAGGGCATTTGGGCTGCAGACACGTTGCGTGGGGATGGATGGTATCCGAACAACGGGCAGCGAATCCGTTCCGCCAAGTTTGCCCACCTTGAAATATACCAATATACTACCGCACAAGTGATCTTGCTTTAAGTTGCTCGGACGGTGAGGCCATGTTGAGAACGGCTAGTACACAGAGACCAAGGTCGTCCAGTAGTTCCAGATCCGCGTGCCGACAACCTGGCGCGCTCCTGCCTGGCCAATAACTTCTGAAGGCAGAAAATAGCTATGGCAATTTTGGCGAGCTTTCGAGAATATCAATCAAATCAACAGGAGATAATTGGAACAGATAATAGATTGGAACCAGCGCCAAATAATATATTCCCCTGGTGAACAAAAGCTTTTTTGCAGGCACCCGGTTATTACTTGCTGAACGAAACGTGGGACGATGGCGGGACGGGGGACGAAGATCGATGAAGTAGCACGCAACCAAATCTGGGAAGAGCATTGCAAGAAGGAGCTGAAGAATGCAACGCTAAAAACGAATTTTAGCATTGCGGATCCGCGTAAAAGTAAGATTGACAGGCTTGAAGTGGTTGTGATTGGGAATGAGCTTACATATTTTCTCATCCTTCACGAACAAAACTAGCTCGGGTTGAGTTAATTATTGCCAGTCTGGCTAGCGGACTGCCGTGTAGGGACTTTTATGTCACCCTGTTCCTATTTTCACTTCTATTCACACTGCCGCTGAAAATTGGCTCTTTCATGGCCACCTTTCCCCACACCATCAGTCTGTTCCTATTTTCACTTCTATTCACACTGCCGCTGAAAATTGGCTCTTGCATGGCCACCTTTCCCCACACCATCAGTCTTTTCCCCCATGCCAAGGCGTCTAGTTGCATGGGCAGGAAGCAAGCGTTCCGACCGGTTGTTTTTTTTATCATCTCAGTTTTCGGTCTTTGAGATTAAGACTTGCGTATGAATGAGTGTACATCTTTTTTCTAAAATTGCAAGGCTCATGCTTATGACGCGAAGAGAGGGGTGGGGTGGGGTAGGGAGGTCTATTTTTTTAACTTCGAGGGACATGGACAGTATTTTGTGCATACAGTGTTGGGTTTTAAAGAAGGTTCTGGCTGCCCACAACCAGTCCAAAGCGGGCTGCTGGTAGCATGACATGTTGAACTGAACATGTGTCTGGTTCTGTGAATCTCACGATGGAGCTGGCCCATTAGGCAGGTCTCGCACGCTACACCACTAGTTAAGATTTGCATGAAAAGATAGTATCCGAGGATGGCCCTTCTCAGCCAGTCTCTTGTCAGTAAACCCTGGTGATGCGCCTTGATGTAGTTTACACCCACCACCTGCAGGTTGTCGCCTAGAGGCTAGAATGTATGAAAAATCATATGCCCCTTCTCAGGGATATGTGTTACATATCCTCCCCACGGAGGTGTGTTCTTAATTAATTAATTAATGCGCCTTGATAGCTGTGGAAGCATGCCAGTCCTCTGAGAGCCTGGCCGCTAGCGGATCGCCCCTCATGGCAGCAGCTGCAAGCGTATGCATGGGTGCTGGTAGACCACCACGGCCAGTAGCCACAGTTGCCCACGGTAACGGGCGTAGCATGTCTCTGCTTGGCTCACTTGGTGGAGTATGGCCTGCCTGCATGTGGCTCATGGCCCCTGGCGTTTGCCCCCATGGTCCCAGGACGGTGTATGAGACAAACACATGCACTCCCTCCCTCCCCCCCCCCC
>RPFO01000065.1:3093850-3103850 GCA_009746045.1 Mesostigma viride
ACGGAGGGACGGACGGACAGGCGGACGGACGGGCGGACGGGCGGGCGGGCGGGCGGGCGGGCGGACGGGCGGGCGGACGGGCGGACGGACGGACGGACGGGCGGGCAGGCGGGCGGGCGGGCGGGCGGGGCGGGGCGGGCGGGCGGGCGGGCGGGCGGGCGGGCGGGGGCGGGCGGGCGCGGCGGGCGGGCGGGCGGGCGGGCGGGCGGGCGGGCGGGCGGGCGGGCGGACGGACGGGCGGACGGGCGGAAGGACGGAAGGAAGGAAGGAAGGACGGACGGACGGACGGACGGACGGACGGACGGACGGACGGACGGACGGACGGACGGACGGACGGACGGACCGACGAACGGACGGATGGAGGGACGGACGGAGGAAGGAAGGAAGGAAGGAAGGAAGGAAGGAAGGAAGGAAGGAAGGAAGGAAGGAAGGAAAGAAGGAAGGAATGAAGGAGTGAATGAATGGATTACCAACAAGTGGGAATGAGAGGGAGGGCAGGAGCATTTTAACCCGAGGACCGGTGGTAGAGTGCTGCCTTTGACTCTGAGCGTGCCACCAGCTGCTCCTCCCAAGCTGGTGGGACGCGTCTCCCTCCCATGCCAGGTCAAGTAGCGGTCTGTGTTGTATGGCAGCTGCCAGGAGACACGTTTCCCCCGCCCTTTAGGATGTGTTGGGACAGCCACCTGATTCTCCTCCCTGTGCGGCCCATGGGCCTGGTGTCTCCCTGCACGTGCGACCCTGCTCTCGCGGCAGTAAACATGGAGGATGTGCAAGGCGCCACCGCCACGCTGCGCACATTGTGCAGTGCAACGGGCGCCAACGCCAGCTTTAATGAGGACGTGCACCCTAGTGAAAAGTATGACATCCCCCAGACCAGCGCACAGGAGTATGGCTGGTACAGCAGCCCCAAAACAGCGGTAAGCACCAGGGGGCAAGGGAGGGACATTCCCGGGTGTTCTCTTGCCGACCGTGCATTTGTGGCGCGAGCTGTGTTACTGGGCTGGCATCGCTGACAGCTAGGCAGCGGAGAGACAACACCATCCTTAAGCACCGTGGTGGGTTGCAACAGCGCGGGCATGAGCGCGATGCATGCATGTTGTGTTCCTAATCAATTAATTAATGCATGCATGTGAACCTAGTGTTATTTTTCTGTGGCGCAAGGAGAAACTGATTCATACATTTTCCTTCCTCTTTTCGAGCTTGCTCTGAATCTGGGACTTTCCATATCTAGTTTGATGCTCAGATATAGAAGGTTTGAAGGGTGTGCACGGCAGAGAAAGCGTGCTAGCCTTGGATGTATGTGTGACTCCATGGCGGTGGCTTTACTGCCGTAGTGGACAAGACCACATAGTGCCGCAGTTCTCGCCAGCTGGAGCACATACTATGCAAGGCATTTGAAAGTTGTAGTGCCCTCGGTCAACAACGGATTGAATTCTCAACTCCTAAATTTCTCGGTTCTTCCCGTTTTGTTCAGTCTTGCCCATGCATGATCTGGTATTGTAGTACCTGCCAAACAATAAACATGCAGGGCAGTTTTTGGGCTGCTTCATCATTTAGTGAAACCCTTTTTTCACAGTCATTAGAAAAATGACTGCCTTGCCATGTGCGGTCGCTCTTTGTGCACTTGTGTTGTCCTATTGCAGAGTCCAAAGAAAAACCCTTTCTTTGAGCATCCTCGGAAGTCCAGTGAAATATCATCGTATGCAGACCGCTACCATGTGATGACAGGTGTCACACCTTTTACACGCAAACCAGTCCCCAAATGAGCAGGGGAGCTGATGCAAACTTCTAGTAAACCGAGAGGCGCTTGCATTGCTTGTGTCTTTTAAGGTTGCCAGTGGCTATGACTGGGATTCGTGAATTATGGAGCCACATCTGCAGCTGTCCATGGTGCGTGTGCAGCATGTGGAAAAACCTTGATGAAGGACGGTGGGTGGTTCAATAGGAGAGTCATGGTAACTTTTTTGTGATGAAGGGAGAGCACGTGCGTCTGGGCGGAAACGTGAGATGTGCCATTTGCCGACAACAGGGCACGGCTTTAAAAAAGCGATGTGTGGCATGACTGTTAGAACAAGGACGTGTTGAGCTGGTTGTCTTGATTTATCATGTTCGCTACATCGCAGAGCTTCCATGGTCTTGTATGGTCAAGGGGTCGCCTACGCAAAGCTTAGTTCAGACATCCCTTGACTGGTGGTTTTCGCCTTGTGCTTGTACAGTTTAGCTACTCTCAAATGTACTTGTGCAGATGCGCCAAAGCGTACCGGAGTACTTTACCAGTTCTTGTTGTCAATGGTGACAGTTGTTGAATGTGTATCTTGTACCTCTCTTATGCATCGTATACACCATGGGGTTAATATACTCCGTGACTCCCCAATAGGAGCACGTTTCATTAATTAACTAATTAATTTAAATTATGGCAACACTCAAGGGCAATGTAGATAGCTTAGACCGGTAGGACTGTTTGTACCCACCAATCCATCCATCGGGGTTAATTAATTAATTAATTAATTAATTAAACTCGTGCTCCCGTTGGGCAGTCACGGAGCACCGAAGTGCTTTTAATCCCTGTGTGTGCACTACAGGAGAAAGGGCAGAGACCCCCAGTCTCCTTCATGCCAAAGGCATGCCACAGCCGCAATCGGGCGCGTTAGCTAAACGGACACGCTAACGATCCAGCAAACTGTGGGGTTGAATCGGGGTGGAGATGCTGTGAGGATGAATCGGGGTTAATGCGCCGTGACTCCCCAACGGGAGCATGAGTCTTATTAATTAATTAATTAATTAATTAATTAATTAATTAATTAATTAATTAATTAATTAAGGGCAATATGTCACATGTATATGGAAGCAACAATTATCACTTGGATTGAGACAGCAACTATTGTCAATGCGTTTGCATGGCGATTCTGCATGCATGAGGCAACCAATCCCGTATGAATGTGGCTTGGCGTTCCGGCCAGCAACCAAGCTAGCCGGCCAGGTACCAATATTAATTAATTAATTAAAATCATAGCTCCGTTGGGAGCATATGTAACACATAGCCCTGAGAAAGGGGTATCTATGGGTTTGTAATACAATCAGGGCTACAACCTGCAGGTGGAGGATGTACAACTGTCACCTGCTCTGGGTGCACAAGGTGCACCTGCACCGCCATGATGGTTCATGCCTCCTTAACAAGCACAGGCACCCAGGGGGGGCTTGAGGAGAGGGCCTAGAAGGCCTGCATGACATATGGGGTGGAGGGTATGTGGCTAGGCTATAGCTGGTGTACACATGGCATCTCAGCAGAGAGTAACTCCCTGCATAGGCATCGCATGGCTAAATTCTTAATGCATCATCCATGGGAGGTCCCATTGTAGGCTGGGCGCGGCTAGATACTGAAAGCATCATCCATGGGGGCCATTATGGGCGCACATGCGCGTGGGCCACTTGCAAGGCTAAGCCTATCTAATCTACACTACTGGTATATTCCCTAGCCTGGAGTGGCAGGAGGGGCCTGCCAGGGCTTGTGGTCAACGTGGATGACCGCCCCCCTCCAGTATACCGGCTTCCCCCCTGCACGCTGCCGGAGCTGAAGGTAGGTCGGCCATAGCTCGCGTCGCCGCTGTTGCTGGGCCAAGGTCAAGTCGTCGTCCAGCGTGAAGCGAGTCTCCGAGAGCTTCTTGCGGCATTTAAGGAACGCCAGCTTGTCCGTCATGTACTTAAAGGTGAGGAGCACGGGTGCCGGGCCAGCCTTCCCCCGCGCGCGGGGGAGGCGGACAACCGACATGTCCAGCTCACCAGTGAGTAACATGGGGGCAAGAATGGCGCGCTTAACTGCCTCAAGGAGACTCGTGGAGGTCTCACCTGCCGGCTGGTCGAAGTGCTTGACGATGACATTGTGGCTGCGCTTGTCGAGCTCGGCCGCCTCGCGAAGGTCGAGGGCTTGTTGCTTGAGTTGTGCCGCGATGGTGGAGGTGGTGGAGGTGGTGTGATGCTTAAGCAAGTCCGCCCAGGTGGAGGGAACATCACTGGCCGGGCCAGCAGGTGCCGGCTGGGCAGCGATTTCCTGCACCGCTTGGGCGGTGAGGCCGGCGGTGTCATGCAAGCTCTCAAGGGCGGTGGCGGTGGCTTGAAGGCGTTGGTCGAGGTCGAGGAGCTGGGCTTTGATGTCGGCAGTGAAGGCGGAAACGGCGGTGGAGGTGGAGGCGGCGGCGGTGGAAATGTGAGGAAGTTCAGCAGTCAGCGTGCCGCCGATTGCTGAAATGTCGGCAGCAAGGGGGGTCACGTGCTGCTGGAAGGCTTCCGTCAGGATGGAACGGAGTGTGGGGGCGGAGATGGATGGAGCCCAGATCTCGCCGTCGGAGCGCTTGAGAAGGGAGTTGAGGATGGCGTGCTGGAGTTCGGGGCGCTTGCACCCGGGCAGCAGGGTGAGGTGTCGCCAGAGGCGGCCGTCCGGGAGGATGAGGCGATTGTTCTCGTGGAGATGGAGGCACAGGTCGTAAAGCGAAGCGTAGTCCCCGAAGAAGATGCATCTCATAGCATCGGTCGGAGACGGGTTGGTCCAGTCGTAATCAGTGACCATGAAAGGCAGTTGCCGAAAGCTCGGTTCTGAGGGGCGGGAGGACCCTCCTGTTTTGTCGGCTGAGCGGGTGCGCTTGGGGTCAGGCGATGCAGATGGCGAGGCGTTAAGCCCGGGAGGTTGCTGGACGACCACCAGTGCACGACTAGTGTCGCCGCTGCCTGCCGGACCTGATGGCGGAGCTGCAGCCTGAGCTGCAGACGTATTTTCATTGCCGAGCGCAGCCGCCAGGCTGCGTTGCGTCGAGGCGCGTTTATTCGCCATATATTGCGTAATAGCGTCGGAAAATTATATCAGCATGTGCGTCTTAGAAAGACGAAGCGATTGTGATATTCACGGCTAAATTCGGTGCTCAAACGTGAAAGTTATGAGCTCCGACAGCCATGGCTACCTCGTGGCCGGAACCGCCGGCTACATGTACATGGCCAGGTACCAATATGATCTGCACATGTCCAGGAAAAGTTAATTAATTAATTTATTAATTAATTAGGAACATAACTCCAATGGGAGTGAATGTAGCACATATCCCAGAGAAGGGGCATATGGCTTTTAATACATTCTAATCTACTTCCTGCAAGGGTGGGAATGAGATGTAACCGACACTTGCTCGAGGTGCACCAGGGCACCTGCACCCTCATGATCTATCAAGCTATGCCCAGCTAAGGGGGAGCCTGTCATGGGGAGGGAAGATCGTCAACATGGCTATACAAAAGCTAAGGCATGGCTTCTCAGCAGAGAGCTAGTGGCTCTCTGCGAAGTCACAACATAACTAAAGAATAAAGCTAGGCATCATCTGGTGTGTGGCTCGTCATGGGCACACATGTACATGACTAATTAATGTTCATAAGTCAGCTGGTATAGTGCCTGTAATAGGCGTGCATGTACAAGGCCACCTCCCTTGCCCACGAGCCCAAGGACCAGCTTTTACCCTCATGGGCCTGGTAGGTGAGGTAGAACTGCGTGGGTGCCACCGCCTTCCCCACTCACGGGACAAGGCGGCTCCCCCACCAGTCCTGCTCACCTTCCCCTCCCCTGAGGACAAGCGGCGGTTCCTTTCTCGTCGCAAGTCAGGTTGCACGACCTCACCTGGACGCTGGACGACGACCTGACCCCCGCTCAGCAGCAGCAGCGACGCGACCTGTGGCCGTTAATACCTCCGCCACAAGCAGGACCCCCAGAAGTCCAAGGTGTACTCGAGGGGCGGGGACCTGATGATCAACCACAAGATGTGGACGCCCCCAGCGGGCTAGAATAGCTTGCATAATAGCCCTAGCTTGTATCGATTGGTAGTCACTGCCGCTATGGCAGCCATGCTTAGAATGTTTGCCTAGCTGTGCCAACATACCTACACTAGTCACGTGCACCGCTAACGCACGGTACACAACCAGCCATAGCCTTAGCTTAGTCCTTGTACAGCCATGCTACGTCCTGGCTATATGATCAGACTACTTGCCCACGCTCCTTGTTATGCCATGCTCACATGGGTCTTATTGCACCCACAGATTGCCGGAACCCGTGCTTGCATGGTCAGTGGGTGGAACGTGTGCTTGGCCAGTATGGTGACCCCGTGCTTACATGGTCAGTGTGATGAACGTGTGCTTGGTAAGTATGGGGAACCGGTGCTCGGTCAGTGGGTGGAACAAGTGCTTGGTAAGTATGGGGAACGTGTGCTTGGTCAGTGGGTGGAACGTGTGGTTGGTCGGTGGGTGGACCGTGTGGTTGGTCAGTGGATGGAACGTGTGGTTGGTCAGACTGAGAGTGGCACATGTGCTTGGTCGGTGGGTGGAACGTGTGCTTGGTCAGTGGGTGGAACGTGTGCTTGGTCAGTGGGTGGAACGTGTGCTTGGTCACTGGGTGGAACGTGTGCGTGGTCCGTATGGGGGACAACATTTCCCCTAGGCAACGTGGGGTTACATGACAGGTACAGATTTTGACAGCATTTCCCTTAGGCAACGTGAGGTCACGTGCCAGGTACAGGATCGGGAAAGTTAAAAAAGTTCGGCCGCAGTTCCCCTAGGAAACGGATACCCAGGAGACCGATGTAAAGGAAAGGGTAGCCCCGTTGCTTAGCATTGTATCAGAAACGCAATCGCTCACCTGAAGTGCACGGATGAAGACGTCCAAAGCGCTTTGACAACGCGTCTTGCCAGGTCCTGCGTACGTGTGTGTGGGGGGGGGGGATGTGGACGACACACGGAAATTGAAAATTTCAACAGCATGTCGCCTAGGCTATTTCGCAATGCACAGCCGGATCGGGAAAGTTGAAAACTTTGGCAGCATTCCCCCTAGGAAACGGATACCCAAGAGACCGGCATAAAGGAAAGGGTAGCCCGGTTGCTGAAACAGCATTTTATGAGAAACGAAATCGCTTACCCGAAGTGCACGGTTGTAAGGCTACCTGAATTTCGTGAACCATCATGCCACGCCGCAACGAAGCACGCTACAATTAAATTTATTATGCGGGCCGGCTGCTGAGTGCTGAAATTCATCCCGTCCCTTTGCCTAGTCCCATAAAGTACGCAGCGCAGCACGACTACACTGGCGCTGAAATTCCTTTCCGTAGCTTCTGCTAAGTAACGAGCTCCTTCGCTGCGCTCCGGAGAGGGGAACAGTACGGTGCTCGCTTCGCTCGCTTGGCGCTTCGCGCGTACTGTTTCAAATAGTGACCATGGGCGAATAGGCCGCGCTCATGGCGACACGCCGGAATGGGGAATTCTCATCTACTATGGTGGTCCTATTCATAATGCTGATTCACGGTAGAAATCCCTTGTAACCATATGTTGCCGTACCTCGTCCACGGTCATGCGCTCACCGACGGACCACCGTCACTGAGTAAAGGCATGCCACCGTTTTGGTGGCCAGTTTTACCAGGTTGACGCGTTGGTGCTCGAGGATCACGGGGCTAGGCTGACCCGGGCCGCCGTCGACCTCCTCCCACGTCCCCGCATCCAAGTCGACCGGCCGCATGAGGGTAAAATGTTGCGGGATGTACTTGATCACCCCGCACAGCCGCAAGGCCACGCGCACCTCCTCGCACGCCCTGCCGACATAAATTGTCATCTCCAACGTCTTGGGCAGCCCACGCCCCGCATACCGGATCAGAAGAAGGTGCTTCCAAATGCTAAGGAGCATGAGCACGGGTGGCACTCTGTCGAAATACCGCCGCGGCACGCAGCGGGGCGACCTGCAATGGTGGCATGACGGGCGGCCATGTGCTCCTGCGTGCACGCAAGCGCAATTCGTTCGTCGATGTCGAGGCCGTCATCTTCCCAGGGGTAGAGGATGAAATTGTCCATTTCCACGAGACGACCGTCGACTGGCAAGGGTGCCCGGCATGCAAAGTCACCCTGCCGCGGAGTGGCGCCATCCACATACTATAGCAGCGCCGCAGTTGTCGATGACGCATGGTCAAACTCCCCGTACTTCCGGCCGAGCAACGCGTCCAAACGCCTCCCTCGCGCGCGTCATGGCCGCCACGATCCCGGTGCTAGACACATGCATGCACCGCGCCGGCAGCAGCCCGAGCGCGCAAAAGTCGCCGTGGGACTTGTCCGCAGGGTGGCACGTCGACAGGCCCACACCGCCCCGGGCCACGGCCGGTGCCAAGTACAGAATCCCCAACGCCACGTCGGTATGGCAGCTATTGTTACCCCACTTGTACGAGTATGCCGGGTTCAGAGGCAACTGCGCGTCGCTGTTCTGCATCATAAAGGCGAGGAGCTGTTGGCATTCCTCTATGTGCGGTTGCTGCCGCACGGGCCTAAGCGGATGGAATGTCCATGGCCCGGTGCTCTGCCCCTCGCCTGTTCCACGCAGTCCTCATCGGGGTGCGCCGCCACAACTGCTCGTCGCAAGGCCCCCCTACGACCGCCCCGGCCTTGCCACACCCTACGGGATGGGGTTGTTGTTGGCTGCATCGTGGCTTGCATGGGCTGGTTTGGTGATACCTCAGCCGAGGGGCCCGCCGGGGCTTGCGTGGGCAGGGGGGGCGTTGGCAGCACATCCGGGCCTCCAGTGGCTTGCATGGGCTGGTTTGGTGCTACCTCAGCCGAGGGGCCCGCCGGGGCTTGCGTGGGCAGGGGGGGCGTTGGCAGCACATCCGGGCCTGCAGTGGCTTGCGTGGGCATGTTTGGTGCTGCCTCAGCTGAGGGGCCCGCCGGGGCTTGCGTGGGCAGCGGGGGTGTTGGCAGCACATCCTGGCCTGCACTGGCTTGCGTGGGTGTGTTTGGTGCTGCCTTAGCCGAGGGGCCCGCCGGGGCTTGGGTGGGCAAGGAAGGCGTTGGTAGCACATCCTGGCCTGCAGTGGCTTGCGTGCACGTTGTTTTGGTAAACTGCAGCATATGCAGACTCGTACGCCCATCAAACCCACGCGACACATTCACACATCCCATATTGATTAAACGACGGGGATGGGACACATCTAAAGTGCACTTTTCTGGAAAACATACCTGTTGTACATGTGATAAAAATCCATTAAGGTTTGGGAACCATTAATATTAAAAAACCCAAAAATCCAGCCACTTGGGGGTAGTACTAGCCCCTAGCATGTCCTAGTTACAAGCAAAAAATATACAAAAGACGCTATCTTTGGTCGATTTTTCCTAGGGACCCCCCCCACACACTGTTTTTTCACCCAACATGATATTTTCCTAATATTGCAACCCTTTCCAAAAGTTCCAGCTAGTTTGCAGATGGGAGTGAGCATGTTAGACGGTTGATATATACGATGCAACAATTGTTTGCATGTACTAGCGCTGGTTTTTTTGCCACTGGTCTTTATTCAAGTACGTGAAATTATGTACAGGTGGCCCTCTTACATGCGGAATAAATGCCTTCGTAGCTTGCACCATACGATCAATGCTGCGCGTATATGTCCGCTGCTGTCCCAGTTTCTTGACTTGTACCACCCTAATACAACCTAACAATACACGTACGTACTGTGAAAATAATTCACAAAGCTTCCCGTGCACATTGCAAAAATTCCATGATCTTGTTGTGGGTGCGATATTTGTGCTTACTTTTGTAATGAACACTATGGTAGAGGAGCTCATATTCGACTCGATAAAGCCTTTACAATGAACCTGAGGCACTACGAAGCCCGAAGCTTCATAGTGCCTCATGTTCACAGAAAATGTTGCACTATTCAAGATCTCCATCGCCCCCCCCCCCCCCCCCCCCCCCCACACACACACACAGTCCTTGCCAACTGTTCCCTCGCCTTGTGTTATTCATTCTAGTTTTCATTCCTTGTTTTTCTTGTTGTTTGCTTTTTTCCTTCTGTGTGGACAAAAAATCCGCAGCCTTGAGGACACGGTGCACTACCAAACACAAGTATTGTTGAATCAATCCCAGGACCTGAAGGAAGGTACGTCAGGAGGTTCGGAAACAAAATTCACTGCTGCAACGGTTGCTTGTCTTTGTGCCCACGGCCGGGAAGAA